>JAOEGS010020447.1:0-39631 GCA_025447755.1 Corythornis vintsioides
CCGCCCGTCTTCTTCATGCCCACGGGCCGCACCGTGTACTTGACACGGCACTTCCACATAGGATCGGTGGTGCAGCATAGCGCCGAGCCGCTCAGCCCGCGGCAAACAGCCGCCAGGGCTCCCCGCCGCAGGCAAGGGGGGGAGGCCGGCGGCGGCGTGCAGGGCAGAGCCGGGAGCCGCACTGACAGCAGCAACGAGCCCAAGGCGCGGCGCAGACCCGCAGCCGCCATCGCCTCCCGCACCGCGCCTGCGCCAGGGCGGGGGCGGGAGCGGGAGCTCCGTCGGAAGCGGCGCGTGAGGGCGTGGCCGCGCTGCCGGAGGCCCACGGAGCTACCGCGAGGGGGAGCGCGTCTGCCGGTTGGACCCGGCGGGGGCCATGTTGGATTTAAAGGGGCTGCGCCGCTGAGAGGGCGGGTGGCGTCGGCTTCGGTTTTTCTGCCACCTCACCTACTCCCGTACCGGGACTGCGAGTCGGGCGGCGATAGCGACCGCGCCGCGGCAAGCCACCGAGACCTGGCGCCGAGCAGGTTGGGCGAGTAGGGTTCTCGGGTAGTGTTGTGGAGTCTGGGGCTCAGCTGCGCGACTTTTTTGCCTTGGGGCCCGCTAGGTCACCGGTCGGCTGGTCGACTGCCGCTGCGGGGCCTGGGGGAGGGTGCCCACCCGATTCGGCCGGGATCCGGGCGGCCTCACACGGCTGTAAGAGACGCGTCTCTGGTCCTGGCCTGGCAGATGGAGGGGCTGGGGGTGTGGGGACGCCGGCCGGGGCGTCACAGCCTCTCGCAGTGCCGCCTCACCCCGAGCAGCGGGAGGGGAGCGGGATCAGCACAGGGGGGGCAGTCCCTGTAGCGAGACTGAGGCTGGGGCCGGCGTGGATCGGCAGCCGCAGAGCGCCGGGGCTGATGGGGAGCGGGTGTGAGGGGCTCGCGATCGCCGTGCCCGGAGCGGGCGGCCGCGGTAGCGGTGCCGGTCGGGGCGCGCTCCTGCCGAGCGAGGTCGGCGAAAAGGGCGCTGGTACTGCGGGCTGGGGAGCCGGTGGTTCCCAGGCGCCTCGGGCACCAGGGCTGGTCCCTGACTCGAGGGGTACGGCCGGTTTGTGCCATCCTCGGGCTGTGCCGGGTCCCCGGGCTCTTGAGCCCTCAGCTTCCCTTAGGACAGGGCCAGCTGCTCGGGCCAGGGGCGGCTGGCAGAGGCCGGGAGCCCCCGAGGGTGGGTTATGTTTATGACAAGGGTGGGACAGGCTGCAGTCGCAGTCATGGCTGTTTCCAGGGTGCTGTGGGCACAGACTGCGGGAATCACTGCTCTATAATTAGGCTGTGTCTTCACTGCCAGGAATGGCTTTCAGCATAAGATAAATAATACGTGTTTGCATTCCTGGTATGTAACTTGTATGTTGTTTTGTTGGTTTTGTTTGCCTTTTTTTTTTTTTTTTTCTTAACTGTGCTGTAGCTGTGTGTACTCCATAGCCAGACAGGATTGCTTCCAGAATCGAGGAAGGGAAAAAAGTTAAGATGCTTTAGTGAAGAAGTGCATGTTGTGAGATGAGGCAAGAGAGAGCCTGTGCGTCAACAAGGCTGGGCTCTTTCCTGAGCCCTTCTACCTCTAGGGCAAACCGGGGGTGTGTGGGGGGGTGTGGGACAGACAGAAATCTTGCTGAAGCACGGGCTTGGGTAGATGTAGGTAGCTGAGAACAGCATGCCGTTAGAGGCTCCCAAACTGTTGTAGAGAGCACTGTGGAGGTTGCATGTTACCATGGATAGGAGGGTTGTAGGAACAATCCCCTGACTATGTTGGATGCTGTGGTGTTTGTCTCCCGTGTGAAGCATCTAGAGATTGAATGAGCGCTTCCGGGCGGTGCCTGGCCCAGCTCCGCACTGCGCAGTGCTGACACAGGAGGACTCCCTGCGAACTTGTCCTGTGTTTGGCCATTCCTACGGGCACAGCGATAGCGATTGCACAGCTGAAGGGTTCTCTGCAGCTCCACCTGTTTGGCTTTAGAGGCTGGGCTGGGGTCGGCAGCAGGGACACGGGCGAGGGTGATACCGAGCAGGATGTGAAACCTTTTGCCAGGGGATCCAGTATAGGATGGAGCAAGGTCAAGGTGGCTGTAGGGGCACTGGTGATTTTGGTTGTTTGAGCTAAAGCCCGATGGCGGGGTAGAGCCCCCGGGGCAGCACGCAGTGGCAGCGTGAGTTCTCTGCCCTGCTCCTTGGTGCTCCCGTTGGTCCCCGAGGAGGGAGCCCTGGGTTTGGCCTATGTGGCGCTTTCTGCGCTTTCCGGAGAGCAATCAATCGACCGTCGTGTCCCTGGAGCCTGGCTGCATCTCTTCCCCTCCCCCTGCTGCAGTGTGGTTGGTTGCCGAGCGCCTGGTGCCTGTGCTTCTGCTAGAAGCGGGGAGCAGCACCGCAGACGCCGTGGGAGCCCTGCATCACTTGGGCCTCCGAAGTGTCAGCGCTGGACAAGCCTCTGCAGGCAGCCAGGTACCGCTCCTCTGCAGTGCGGGCTGGGGGAGGATTCCCATCTGGTGACTGAGACGGGCAGGGTGCCCAGACTGCCGTCCTGTAACAAAGGGCTGCTTTTAAGTGTCATTTCGGGCAGAGCTGATGAAAACTTTTCTCCTTGGGAAGCTTGCGGTTAGCCAGGTGGGCATGGAATTTCTCTGTGGTGATACTGGGGAGGCATGAAGGGGTTTCTCTGGCTTGCTTGCCCCCTGTATAAGCAACGGCGTGCCTCCTGCTGCCAGACAAAACCAGGGAAATGGGGATGGAGGCAGCTCCTACCATACAGCAATGCCTTGCAAACTTTCTGAACCTTGTTTTCCCCTGAACCTTCCCCTCGTTAATAAACTGCTTACTAAGCTGCTCTTAAGTGGAGGTGTACCCTACCAAAGGTTGAGGGGCAGCAGGGATGGTTGCTGGTAAGCCTCTAGGAGCGAGAGAATGCGGCTGGGAGGAGGTGTTGGGGGATGGCGTTGCAGCAGAATGCTCTGGCCAGGCAGCCCGGAGAAATTTGCACAATGGTGGGAGGGAGCAGCACATTACCAGCAACCATGGGCTTCCTTGTGTCTTGCATAGCTGGCCATAGGTCGTATCTGGCACTTTGTTGCAGCTCCATGTTGAAGTCTTTTCTAGTGCCCTTGGTCTCCTGCCTCTCATGCCATCTTGGAGGCATGGAAAGCACCTGCCCCTGTGTGAGGGGAAGGAGGGTGTTGTTTAGCACAGTTCGGGTCAAAGATCTGGCCACCTCAGACACAGGGTAAATAAACCTGGCTGTACTTTGCTGTAATTGGCAGAGGGAGCAGGAAGCTTATGTTCTCCTGTTTTAGTGAAATGTCCAGGTGGAAAGAACAGTGTTAACTCCAGGTACCAAAATGGCTCTCTGGTCACAAGGGACAGGAGGAAAGATTTAGACCTTGGCAGAGCTGCTGGATAAAGGCCTGATTTGATAGGAAAGAGCCAAGTAGCTCCTCACAGAACTCCAGCTGATTGAGTGACCTACAGGCAAAACAGATCCTTTGCTTGTTATGCAGGTAGAGCTTTGTCACTATGAATATGTTGTCTGCCTTGTTAGGGTTTATAAGACCCCTTTGCTTCTGGAAATAGTAGTGCAGTCTTGCAACCTGTCATCAGCTGGCCCTTGCAGCTGTCCCAGGTACACTGTGGAGAGGGAGTGTGGGTACTCCAGAGCCCTTCAAGGTATGTATTGTGGCTCTGGGACACTTGCTGGTCCCAGCTGAATCCTGGCCATCTCCTGTACTCCCAAGACACTCCCAGTGCATTGCCCTCATGGTAGACAGATGTCTGCAGAGCCACTGGCTCCTGGGAATTACTCTGCCTGCTTTAATACGACTTCATGCTGTCAGGGCAGGGTAATGGCTCTCACTGTCTTTTATAGAATGAGACTCCCAATCAGATTCTGAAGCTAGGAAGAGATGCTTGTTCTGGCTTTGTTCCAGCTGCTTAGCTCTTGCCTCTGATAGCCTGGAAACAGGTTTTAATGGTGTTCCACTGTAGTCCCAGCCACAGCAGATGCAGAATGGATTTGCTGAGCTGCTGCAGACACAAGCAGGAGTTTAAAAACAAGATTTTTACCAGCTAAGCTGGAGATGTGAGCACAAGCTTGCTAGTGGAGGTGGTGAAGACGGCTGTTCATGATTTCACAGCCAGCTGGGGCTGTAAACAGCCTGAACTGCAGTAAGGAGAAAAATGGCTTTCTGATTTTGGCACATGTTGGTGCTGTTTTGGGTTGTTTGTTTTGGTTTGGTTTTGTTGTTTGTGGGTTTTGTGCTTTTGTTTTTGTTGTTGACCCGGCCTGTTTTGGCTGCTGCTGAAAGAAGCAATCCTGGTCTTGATGCCTACTCAGAGGATAGGGAGGGCTGGGTTGCTTCCAATAGCACAGTCAACTTGGGCTGAGTTAGACATGACTCTAAAGCTTGGGAAAGGTGGTTGGGTGAAGCCTTTCTGGCCTTGGAGATGGCTTTAAAGCCATGTGGGTGTTGCCTGGGTGCTAAGGAGAGAGATGTTGTTTTGGGCATGGGAGAAGGTGAGGCAGTTTCTTGCCACCTCTCCCTGCTTTGCTGCTAGAGGTGACTGCATTGCCTCTCCTGCTCTGGCACAAGGAGTCCTTGTCCCCATGGGACCCTGCTGAAAGGAGATGTGCAGCATTCCCTTCCTCTGGGTCTAGGGTCAGTTTCTAGTGCTGTGGTGCCTGCCTCCTTTGTTCTAAAGTGGTGTTCAGCAAAGGCAAATATAATAAGAAATTCCTTTATCTAAGGAATTCAGATGATTTTTTTTAATTATTTTTTTTCCTCCTCCTATGTGAGCGTGGCTAATCTATGAGACAGAGATCTGAAGACCTTGTGAGATCTCCATTTTGGGGGATACTTAACCCTTGACTAGATACAGATACTTGTGTCACACACACCTGGCTTGAGTGAAGAAATGGAGTAGAGACTTCTATGGGATCTCTAGGCATCCCTTCCAACTAATACAGTAGCCAGACTCTTAGTAGGGAGGAAGTTGCAACCCAGAAGTCTCTCTATGGTGCTTGAAGTCACCTGTGTGTTGATTTGACTCTCTAGCTTGTCTGCAGTGCAAGAAAGGACCAGTCTGGGGTTGGGGAAAAATTTTGTCAGAAGATGGGGCTCTAGATGATAGATGTTTCTCAACTATGTAGATTTAGGTGCCCCTGTTTTGGCAGTAGGCTGGAGAATCTCGTGACACAGAGACAGGTGGTGGCAGAAGATCTCACACACGTAAGAGTTTGTATGACATCTTGGTTTTGGGATTTCAATTCAGTAATATGCTGGGTATAAACTCCCAGGGTGCTGACCTGTGTCTCATCTTTTCTTTGTGTATTCTTAGTGGCTCTGAGGGAGCATGAGCTCTAGCAGGCATTTCTGGAAGTGGTAACAAGTATCATAGAGCACCGTTCTTACACTGTGCGTCACATGAAACTCAGCAGACACAAATCCCAGGATAGAGCCATTTACTGTGATTATTCCACTAGGTCTTACTTTCAGAACTCCAGTATTTACCCTCTAATTTCTGGATCTTATTCACTGTGTTGTTCTTAATACTGCCCTGATGCTGACTGCACACCCATCTGTCCCTTCATTTGCAAAACGTCCTTCTCTTGCCTTTGTTTCTAAAGCCTTAACTTTGTGCAGCTGCTCTGAGCTGTGAAGTTCTTGGGCCCCGTACAGAGCTGATTAGGTTTTTTTTGGTTTGCTTTAAGTGTTTCTGGAAATGCTGACTCTTGGATGTGCAGCTCAGCAGCACCACCTTGTCCCTTTTCTGTGGCTCTGTTGCAAGTGGCCTGGGGTGGTGACCTTGAGAACAGTGTCTCTTCTGGTAGTGGTGTGGCAGTATGCGAGTTACCTGGCAGCACCAGTACGTCCTGGCTGGGCAGTGGTAGCCTCAGAGGCTCTATGTAGTTGACTGCAGTCTCCTACAGCCTCTGCCTTCTGACAGTATGGTGTCAGAATAAGGAGAAAACATGTGCTCGTGACACAGCCTCTGTGATGGTTGCAATCTGGGTGCTCTGTTTGGGTTTTACTGATTTTATTTTTCAGCATCCAAGATATTAGTTCTGGGTTTTGCTGCACTATCCCTTAGGAGCAGAGACTTAGCTGTGTATTGGAAATCTTGCTTCTAGCCTTGTTGGAGGTCAACCAGTCTTTCCCGAGACCGTTTATTCTGTTATGTAACAGTAATGAGCTGGAAAAGGTCCAAAGGAAAAAAAAAAATCCTCCTTTTATCAAGTTGTTTTGCTTCCTGAATACATAACCTTGTTGTTTATCCAGGTAGCGAAAGCATGTCTCACAGCGTGAGATGGGGATAGTTATTGTCAAAACAAGAATTTAAGCCCTGTGTTTCCACTTGTAAATGCTACTGTTGCTCTCTGTTGCTGTCTTCTCCCAAATGTGGTCACTCATCCTTGCTGTGGGTCAGACTTACTGCTTTTTGTAGCAAGCTTTTAATCCAAAACCCAGCTGTTTTTTGTTTGTTTATTTTTTCTATGCAACTACAGTATCCTTAGATGATCTTCTACAGAAGAGTGTTTTGCTAAAAAAATCTGTGCTTCCTTCTCTACCCAACGTGCTGTCGGGCCCGTTGCAGTTTGAGGGACACTGCAGTTATCATCTTGATAGTATCACTTGTACAGTGTTGTGATGGTGCTTGTGCTTCACATGCTTGGTCCAGGGACAGGTGGGGAGAGGGTGAACTGAACTTGTTGAGGCATGTGAGAAGTCTTTGTCCTATTGTAGTTGACTACTGATTTCCCTGGTGCTTTTTTGTTGTTGTTTTTATTCTCCTCTCTCTAGCCTTCTAGCAGTAGGCATCATCATCTAAGCTTTAAGATTCACCTGGACCCATGTAGTCTTGTTTCAGTTGTGGCAGCTGTTTTGGCTTTAACATAGAAGCAGCAATGCTTCCAGCTCTTTCGTCTTAAGGCTCTTGCATTTGGGAGCAGTTTTCAGAGGATGAAATGTGGACTGCTGAAATTGCTGATGCTCAGTGATTTCCTGATGGGTTCCCAGCTGATTACTGCAACTTCCACAATGCTCAGTGCACTCCTGTTCCTCCCCAGCCTTCCCACAGCACTCCTTCAAATGGGAGCTGGGAAGGTATTTCTGGAAGGCCCACACTATTCTAACAGCTCACTGTAAACAGGGAAGATGTGTCAACTAGAGCAGAAATGTGCTGGTAGACACCTGGGCCATGACACCTGCAGAGCTGTGTGAAATGCATCAGGGTGAGCTAGGAGCTGGGCACTCCAGCTGCCAAAAAACTCATTGGAAAAGCACTCTTTCTTCCATTCTGAGCCTCCCCCTGCCAAAAGCAAACAATATAATCTCTCCTCCTCTCTGCAGGAACCTCAGAGTGTGTTTTCTGCCTGGATAAATGACACTCCAATACCCTTTATTGAACGTGGGGGAGTAGGATGCTTATACAGCAGCCTTGGACTGCCTGACATTAGCATCAGTTGCCATAGAGCGTGTTTCTTCTCTGGAGGGCTGGGCAATGAGTGTAGACCTGTCAGCACTGGGGAGAGCTAGAAATAATGCTCTGTAGGGAAGAATTGTCACTTTGGAGCGATAAGAAGTCATAATCCACTGCTATTTGTTTGCTTTCTTTGCTGTGCAAGAGGTGGCAGCATTTAAGTGACTTCTCTGCAGTCTTCTCTTTGTTTCCTTGTTGGTACTTGGAAATGAGCAGCTCGTGCTGTTCTCAGGTTTTGCACTCTATGTCCAGCCTGGACAATTTGCTGTCCCCACTGTCTTGAGTTCCAGAAATATGTTGGCACCTAGCAGAGCAAACCTAGCAGACTCCTAGGATGACATTCTAGGAGAGGAAGAACAGATTTCTTGTGGAGGTGTTTGCACAGCCAGTGGGAGAAGAGCCTGTACTGTTATTTCTTGAGGATCTGAGGATGTAGTTACAGGGTAGAATAAATCTAACGTGCTGTAGGTCAGGATGTTTTCATTTTCCCTTGTCACTTGAAATCTTTACAGTTCTGAAAAAAGTTGGTTGTGGGGACTGTGAAAAGCTTGAAGCTTTTTCTGTTGGAAAGACTATAGAATGACAGGATAATGCTGTAGTACAGGCACCAGTGGTTTCACACACAGCTCAGTGATTTCTCCATTGAGGAGCAGTTCTGTTCATGGTGGAATTAATGAGACTGATTTTCAATGAATCTGTGTCTTGTCTGACTATTCTCTAGCAAGCTGGTGATCTAAAAAGCTCTGGTGTCTCTTTCTCATAATTTGTAAGATGTTCCTCTTGGTGATCCATTTGTACTGTACTTTTAGAAGATGGCAATAAAAGCTTTGGCCACAAATAATGCTTCCATGAAAGTTGTCAGCATTTCCCAACTGATCCAGTACACACAGAGGGACAGCTGAAGTGCCACTGGTGCAGCACAGCTGTGGGAGCCTTAGGGCAGCTCTCTAGTTTTTGTTAGGTGCTGTCTGTGAGGCTGATCCTGGTGATGTCCCAAGCAATGCCTATGCTCCAGAGGACTCCCACTTCCTGGTTCCCTCTTTCTGAGTCTGGGGCTGTGGTTCCTTTTAAGCTGAAACCAGTGCTGGGGTTACCTGCTTCCACAGAAGTTAAGTGTCTGCTGAGCTTTCCTGGGAGGCTGTCTGGACCCCTTTCAGAGCAGGACAGCCAACTTCTTCCTCCAGAGCATTGGGAACCATTGAATATCTCTTCTTGAATTGTGCTCACGTGCAGACGTCTGCCTTCAGCAGGGCTTGTCTTGTTGCTTTAATACTTGATCACTCCTACGTTACGAAGGTACGTAAAAGAAAAACCAGGGGAGTTATGGACCAGAATGCTTAGCTGCCAGCTCCTGGAGAATCAATTTGGAAGACAGGATAGCAGTGGCAGCCAACACTCAACTTTTTTTCTGTAAGCAGTAGTCTCTGCTCTCTGATTTGATCTTAGTATTTTTCATGCCATCCTTATTATATGGTGTTTTCTAATGCAAACTGGGAAATGTCACTGTATAGATGAGACTTTTCCATGGGAAATCCCCAGCACTTAGGGTGACTGCATATGGAGCATGGGAAATGCACAAAAGAGTGCAGTGAAGTGTGGCTCAGGGTTGGTGCTGATCCTGGATCACAAATAAAATGTGAAATCACACGGCATTGTGACTCTGGGGTAGATGGGGGAGGACACAACTCTGGCTCAAAGATGTGAAAAGGAACCCAGTCCTCAGGAGACATTGTTTCTGCTCTGCTGAGGTTCTGGTAGGGTCTCGGCTGTGTGTCAAGGTTGCTGCCCTTTCTGAGGGATGGGTGCACATCACTGGAACAGAAACCACAGGGGAGCTGGGAGGAGCTCTCAGGCCTATAAAACAGCTAATCCAAGTAACTTCTGTAAGACTGAGTCTAAATAAGATGTATATTGGGTATAATTAGATGTGTGTACTTGTATCAACTGTCCCAGTGTTGTTTGACACCTTCATTTCCAGTGCTGTGATGAAGAAACTGGACCCCTCTATTGTTCAGCTCCTATTCCTGGGTAGGATCAGTGGTAGCTGAGATGCGGGGATTGCCATGAGCAGCCCCCCTGGGCAGAGGAGAGGAGTTCTGCCAAGAAAAGGAGCTCTGCTCTCTGTTCCTGTACCTGGGACAGCATTTCTGCTCCCTCAGTAGACCATGCACAAGGCTGTTGCTGAGAAAAAAAAAAAAAAAAAGCTCAAACCATGCAGACAGAGGTGGGTCCTGCAGGAGGAAAAAGGCAAATCTGTTGGAAGCTCTTCCCCCATGTCCTCCTGTGTAGAGCCTGGGCAATTTGCCAGCCTCCTGACAACAAGGCCCTGGGTGCTCAGGGTGCAGGTGCCTCCTGCCAGCTCTGGGCAGCAAGGAGGTGCTGCTGGGCATGTGCTGCCTATGCAGGACATCACAGCTGGCTCCCTTCAACCCTGCACCAGGCTGGCTCTGGAGGGACTGATAGAAGGTGGCTTTCCTGCTGTTGCTGAGTGATGGGAAGAGGTTGCTGAGATGGCCTATATGGCACAGGGAGGCCGCATTGTTGCCACAAGGGTCATTCTGTGCTGGAGCTGGGACTGTCAGGGTTTGCTCCTCTGGTCAGGGAATTTTTTGTTTGCCCAGTAAGGGCCAGCAATGCCGCCCTCCCTGAGAGATGGTCTTCTGGAAGACTTTCCACTGAAGAAGCAGAAAGGTTTGAGTTGGCATCCCTCTACTTTCTGTTTCCTCACTTCTGAAGTTGAAATAAGTGTTAAGCTCTGAGAGCCTCTTTGCATCAGTGGTCTGTGAGCAGGAGATGTGTGTATTGCAACCCCAGCTGCCAACTACAAATCTCTGCTCTTAAATGGAAACTAAATTAGCTTTCTTTGCTTCTGGGAGTGTGGGGGTGTTGGAGGTCAGCAGTCGTTCTAGCCTGTTTGTCTCCTGTCCATATGTGCCACCTGCATTGGTTGCCAGCACTCTGCTACAAAAGCAGAGACACGTGCACTGTCATCTCCCAAAGGAAGAGGGGAAGATGAAGGTTAAGGGCTTAGAGACATGACTCAACTGGTTGCATACTCTGGAGGCTGTGATTCTGAAACAGCATTGAGGTGCTCAGGTTTTCACAGAATGCTAGGGTTTGGAAGGGACCTCGAAAGATCAAGTCCAACCCCCCTGCTGTAGTAGGATCACTTAGAGCAGGTCACACAGGAGCAGATCAGGTGGGTTTTGATGCCTTCAGAGAAGGAGACCCCACAACCTCCCTGGGCAGCCTGTTCCAGTGTTCTGTCACCCTCACTTGGAAAAAAGTTTTTTCTTATATCGATGTGGAACCTCCTATGTTCCAGCTTAGATCCATTGCCCCTTGTTCTATCATTGGATGTCACTGAGAAGAGCCTGGCTCCATCCTCCTGATACTCACCCTTTACATATTTCTAAGCATTGATTTGGTCACCCCACAGTCTCCTCCAAGCTAAAGAGACCCAGCCTTTCCTCATAAGGGAGATGTTCCACTGCTTTGATGCTGTTATATCTCTCCCCCTCCCCAGGAGCAGGACTATGTCCACCATGGTGTACCCAAGGGAGGAGAAAGTAGACAAGCTGAGTCAAGAGGAGATAATTTCCAACACCAAGCTGGTGATGCAAGGGCTGGAGGCACTCAAGAATGAACACAATTCCATCCTGCACAGTTTACTGGAGACTATCAAGTGCCTGAAGAAAGATGAAGAAGCCAATCTTGTGCACGAGAAATCCAACCTGCTCCGCAAATCAGTGGAGATGATTGAACTGGGGCTTGGAGAAGCTCAGGTGAGAGTGGTGGGTGACCCCCTAGGTATTATCCAGGACTAGAAGGGGAAGGTGGGCATATGGCCATTCCCCACAAGCTGCAGTGGCAGCGAGGGGCTGTGAGTCTATGACAGCGTGACCCTGAGGGTGGGCCCTATGCATGCACGTGTGGGAAACACAAAACTGTGGTACTTACTGACTGGGACTCTTGACCAGGTGATGATGGCATTGTCCAACCACCTGAACGCCGTGGAGTCGGAGAAGCAGAAGTTGCGTGCTCAGGTACGGAGACTGTGCCAGGAGAATCAGTGGCTGCGTGATGAGCTTGCCAACACCCAACAGAAGCTACAGCGCAGTGAGCAAACTGTGGCTCAGCTGGAGGAGGAGAAGAAACATCTTGAGTTCATGAACCAGCTGAAGAAGTATGATGAGGACGTCTCCCCTTCGGTATGCCCTAGTGCTGTCATGGGGTTGGGATTTGGACCAGTAAAATTGCCTAGGTATGAGGCTGTTGCCCTGGGCTTAGCTCCTTCCCAGATACTGGGCACAGCAATGGTTGTAGCTATAGGGAGCCTGCAATCAGCAGTTTCTGGAAGAACATGGTGTAGCAAGCCAGGATGTGCTGGGAAAATATTGCTTTGGAGGAGGGGAATATGGTGGCAGAGACAACAGGGGAAGTTGAGGGTGCTGGTGGGCTGCCGCAGGGAGGAGGGTTTGGCAGCTGAGTCAACTCAGACTGCTGCTGTCTCCTCTGAGAACCACTAGTATTGTGATTCCTACCCTGTCAGGAGGAGAAGGAGGGTGACTCTGCCAAGGACTCCCTTGATGATCTGTTTCCAAATGAGGAGGAGGAGCATGGTCCTGGAAGTAAGTGTTCGCTCATGCATGGTTGCTGGCTGTCTGTGTTCAAACCTGCTGTGCCAACGTGCCTCTGTTTATTGCTCTGTGCCTGCAGTGCCCCACCAGCACAGCAGCGCGGTGGCAGCGGCCCAGCAGGGAGGCTACGAGATTCCCGCACGCTTGCGCACCCTCCACAACCTTGTCATCCAGTATGCCTCGCAGGGACGCTACGAGGTGGCTGTGCCACTCTGCAAGCAGGCGCTGGAGGACCTGGAGAAGACATCGGGCCATGATCACCCTGATGTGGCCACCATGCTGAACATCCTGGCACTAGTGTATAGGTGAGCATGGTGTGGAGGGCAGCAGTAAGCCTGAGAAGCTTTTTATGCTTCTCACGTTCACCAAGGACAGCACGTCCTGGTGTCTGGAAGCTCTGCCAGGTTCCAGTGGTTTGCCTTCAAAAATATACTGGGACAGATAAGGTGCTTGGGCTGCCAGACTTCCTGATCTAATTCAGGACTGGCTAAGGGAGCAGTGGAGAGGTCAAGGAGCTGTAGGGGCTGGATCTGTGTGCATGGAGGACTCTTGTTTGCAGTTCTGCTTGCTATGGGTTGTGATGTCCAAATCCCAAATAACTGTTTGACTTTGCACTGCAGGGATCAGAATAAATACAAAGAGGCAGCACACCTCTTGAATGATGCTCTTTCCATCCGTGAGAAGACTCTGGGCAAAGACCACCCAGCAGTGAGTCTCCCTCCTCTTTCAGTCTCCTCCAGTCTCTTCCCTTGACCCGTGGGTGCCCCTGGGGCTAGAATGGTGTGTGTATAGTGTATCTGCAGCCAGACGATAAGGGACTGCAGTGCTCTTTGATATGAGGGGTGCTGTTCACACAGCGTGGGGCTCTATTTTACTGCTTCAGTATTGCCTGTTGCCTTGTTCAGTATGGTCTGTCAGGAGCTGGTGTCTTCTGCACCTTGCAATGCATCTCTTCAGAAGCAGCTGCTCTGCAGACATGAAGGAAATGGGACAGTCATTGTTACTGCTGCATGTGTTCCTTGTTTGGTCCAACTGGATTCTGATTTGTTTCATGGAGAAACTTATGTCTCTGCAGGTGGCAGCAACTTTGAACAACCTGGCTGTTCTCTATGGTAAGAGAGGGAAGTACAAAGAAGCAGAGCCACTGTGTAAGCGAGCCCTGGAGATCCGTGAGAAGGTACTGATCTCCCACACTCCTTCCTTCCAGTTTCCATTAAGGGATTTCCCTGAGGAAATCCAGGACCTACCTGGTCTCATCATCTGCTGTTCTGCCACCACTTTTCCTGCCTGTCTAGTGTTTGCAGCCTTAGAGAGGCCTGGAAGAGGAGGTGGAAGCTGGAATTTATCTGCTTTACTTCCATAGTCCTTGGTTCCAGTCTGACATAGGCATGTTCTAGAGGGACTATAGTGTCTACCAACTCCAGGAGTCCCTTACAGTCTAAATGTTGACTCTTTGATTTCAACTTTTGTTTACTCAGGTCCTGGGCAAAGACCATCCTGACGTGGCCAAGCAGCTGAACAATCTAGCCCTGCTGTGCCAGAACCAGGGCAAGTACGATGAGGTGGAGTATTATTACTGCCGGGCCCTGGAGATCTATGAGAGCTGCCTGGGTCCTGATGACCCCAATGTGGCCAAGACCAAGAATAACCTGGTGAGACCCTGGAGAAAGACCATGTAGGAATGAATGAGGAGTGGTGGTAGGGGAAAGGCAAACATTGTCTGGTGCTTGGAAGATGCAGAGAGCTGCAAGAGGGGGGGCAAAGTTAATCTGTGTTGTCCAGTGGGGCTGGAGCTGTTTTCTTGGTTGCAGGCCTCCTGTTACCTGAAGCAAGGCAAATACAAAGATGCAGAGGTGCTGTATAAGGAGATCCTTACCCGTGCTCACGTGAAGGAGTTTGGCTCAGTGGATGGTTTGTACAGCAGAAGCTGTGGGGGCTGGGGAAGGGTGAGCAGTTTGGTCTCCTGGCTCTCAGCCTAAGCTTGGCTGGTTCTGGTATCCCCCTGGCGGAGGGCTAGGAAGCCTTGTAGGGCCCCTGTTTTGGGTAGCCCTTGACAGTGCCATTCTCATGTGTTAGGCTGCTCCACCCTTCTCTCAGAAGGGGTCATAGAGAGCTCTGGCTGCCAGTCTTCACTGGGTTGGGCTAAAAGGGAAATAGCAATTGGCATAATCATGCTCAGCATAGGCTGAAGCTCCTCCTGTATACCTGGCATGGGTATTCCCCTATGGAAGTACTTGTTCCTTCCTTCCTTTGTCCTGTCCAATATTGGTTGCCTTCATTTGGGCTCTGGCCCTAGGGGGATCTGGAAGCCTTGTCGCTTGCCTCTGGTGAGCTGCTGGCTCTGGGGACAGAGCCTGCTGGAATATTCAGGAACCAGAGCCCTGGTGAAAGTGGCAGAGCAGCAGGGTTGAGGTGCTGAGTGGAGCTGTCATGTGTTCTTCCCCACACAGATGAACACAAGCCAATCTGGATGCATGCAGAGGAGAGAGAGGAGATGAGCAAGGTGAGTCTGAGCTGATGGTCCTGCCTGTTTATAGCATCAAGACCTCCGAGAGGTGACAGATCCAGGAGTTTTGAACCTCTGCTGTCACAGCCAGATCCTCCTACCTGCAATCTAAAGAGCTGCCATAGCCACTGATGAAGGCCAGGAGGGGTCTGAAGAGTGGGGTGAGAGCATGGCTGCTCCTTGGGGCAACAGGAGGGCAAGGCCTCTCAGAGAGCTTGATGTCTCTCTTGGCACAGAGGGTTGTTCAGCCATGAGCTCTTTTCTTGTTTTAGTGATCTGTCTAGGGCATGCAGCTGATGGAAGATGATGGATGGCAGAGGGTTGTGCAGCAGGGCCGTGGCACTCTATTCCAAATAGCTGTTAGTAGCCAGAAGACAACTTGCTCCTGAAGCAGACCTAAAGCTGCCTGGGGGAAAATGAAGATTAAGAAGAAACTGCTCCCATCATATTGCTTAGAAAATGGAGCTAAGTTTCCTGAAAATATCTCTACAGAGGGCAGACCCTAGCTGTTCTGTGTCCTAACTGGCCTCTGAAAGAATATAGGCATGGGTTGTGCTTGCCTTGGATTAGGCTGAAGGGCAAAGAAGCTGTTACTATTGTTGCCCAGAGCCTGTTCTGTGCTCAGCTGATAAATGCAGCAGTCTTGTCTATGTTTTTCCTAAGCTTAAGACCTCACCTTTTTGGCAAGTGGGCAAAGCAGCAGAATGCAGGACTCTGGTCAAGTCCTCCAGCTGCAGTTGGAGCAGACACTGTTCCTCTTCCTTTGCACTCTATAAGCAGGCCCCATCTCTACATTGGCTCATGCAGCAGTCTCTCAGGCTTGGCTTAGTGACTTACCCGTCCCATTCTGCAAGTCCCAAGAGCAGGGCACTACAGCTGCCTCACACCAGTGTGCAGCTCTGCCTTATGCTGCTATGGCTGCTGCCCTATGAAGGCTCTGCTGGAAAGAAAGTGCCATTGCTGCAGCACTATCTTATGCATCAGAAATCAAACTGGAGTAGAGATCAGCCTCCTCTTGACCCCTCTGGGATTGGGACACTTCTGATGGTATCTCTGGAGAATTAAGAGGTCAAAAGGGGATAGTTGTAGTGTGGAACTATGCTCCAGTTAACTCAAGCTTTGCTAGAGGGCTGAGGGACACATGGTTGGAGTGAGATTTGTTTTATAGCCTGGGGCAAGGGCTGAGCCTCTTTACTGCCCATAGGGCTCCTATCCCCAAGGCATCAGTGCCCATGCCCCATGGCACGGAATGGTTGGCATGGCCTTCCTGGCCAGGCAGCAGTAACAACAGAACTGCTTATACTGCTGGCCCAGGGGCTGGGGCTACTGTGCTCTGTTTTGTGCTGTTTCCACATCTATTAAAAGCATCAAATCCATCTTGCAGAGCCTCACTTTTAAAATATTTTTTTTTCCCCACCCTCTCTGCTTCTGTTCTCAGTGGCAGCAGGGAGATGCCATCTCATGCCAGTGGCAGGGCTTTAGGCACAGCTAGCAGCCCTGGCCTTTGAGGCTTCTGCTCCAGGGGGTTTGACACCTTCCTCCATGGGTTCAGCCACCCTCTTAAGGCTGCTTCTGTGCAAGCTTCAGAGGTTGTTTTGAGTTTTCTTGAGCTCTGGGCCCTGGGGCATGCCTAGATTATGTAGGCTTTTGCACAATGGAAATGGTATTTGCCTGTGGTTCAGGGAGACTCCAGCATGTGGGGTAAAGACCTGAGAAGTGCTGTGAGACTAAGAAAAATGATCTCTGTGAAGACAGTTTCTTCTGGGCTAGGGCCCTTGCCAGAGGGAAACTCCTGCTATGGAGCAGTGCCCTCCAGACCTGCATGGTGGGAGCAGCCCTGCTGGGCTAGGGGCTGAGCTGGTGCTTCCTCCACAGCACGTTCTGTGGGTGCAGAGCCAGGGGTATGGCATGGCCTCCAAGTACTCACCATGCATAAGGCTGCTTAGTGTGGACATGCAGCCTTGTTCCTGCAGCAGTGGCTCTTCCAACACACAGGTGCTGTGGTCCCTACTGACCCAGGACAAGGCAGGCTGGTAACTATTGCCCTGCAGAGTGAGTTGTCTTGGATCTATATCTCTCCTCGAGCATCAAGCACTGCCCCCTGTCTTCTTGTTCTGGCCAGCAGCTTCTTTGCTCCTGGTTTTGGCAGCACCAGCCAGCTTTCGGCTGCGAAGGGTGGGCACAGAGAAGAGAGAGCTAGCTGGGCAGACCAGACTTTGCAGGCAAAAGGCTTCAACATGTCTGGCTGATTCCCATGCTAACCATGACTGAAGGGTTTAGTGCCTATGCTGCCTGGCATGCCTATAGGGTTGTTTTTGGTTGGTTGTCTTTGCTGTCTTGGGTACTATGGAAGGGATGAGGAGGTGGGATTGTGTTCCATGCTGGGATGGGGACATCACTTCTACTTGTGGCCCAAATCTGTTGCAGCCAACAGGCCTACCTGCTAGGCAGGTCACCACATTTGAGCACTGTGTTGACAAAGGATGGGTCAGCACGGGGATGTGGTATGGGGCCCTGCCTTGCACATAGGGAGAGGGACAGGCCAGAGAATGGCAGTAAGCTTGGGGCTAACAGCTTGCCTCTCTCCTCACCCTGTAGAGCAAGCACAGAGACAACGCTCCCTATGCTGAGTATGGTGGCTGGTATAAGGCCTGCAAGGTTAGCAGGTGAGAGGTGGTTTGTGGGCAGCTGTGTGGGCTCTGGAGGGAGTATCCCCAGGGTTCCTGGTCACATTCCATGTATCACTACAGCCCAACTGTGAACACTACTCTGCGGAACCTGGGTGCGCTGTACCGGCGCCAGGGCAAGCTGGAGGCGGCCGAGACCTTGGAGGAGTGCGCAGTTCGCTCTCGGCGGCAGGTAACCCTACAGGGACCCTCCTTGGTGCAGGGGCCTTTCTGGGGCTTGGGGTGGCAGGTCATGGCACAGCCTTTGGCTCGGGTGTGGCAAGAGACTCCTTGGTTTACGTTCCCGTGATTCTAGAGCACCTTAGTGGCTGGGGTTGCACTCATGCAGAGGTTTGTGTGCATGCACGTGTGGGGTTGCGCATGTGTGCGTGGATGGAGCAGGTGACCCTGCTTTTGTGTGGGGAAGAAGGCATGGCTTTTTGAGCATAGTAATGACAGGTTAGGGCAGATTTGTCAGCTACTGTAGAGGTCTACACTCACTGGTGTCTTGTCTTCCCACTGATTTTTTTTTTTAATTTTTTTTTTTTTTTCTTTTTAATCTAGGGAACTTACTAGGGATTTTTTACATTGCTTCTCACCCTAAAGTCCTCTCAATCCTCAAATAAAGCAGCAGGAACTGTAAGCACTTTAGCACTAACATCGAAGGACAGTAGGAAACTTTAAACACCAAAATACAAAGGGGGAAAAAAAGTATGCTGTCAGCTTTGGGGTAGCAAGCCCTTGTTCCCCAGGGTGGCTTATGGCTTGGTGGAGGGGGGGGCTCATTTAGCTGGGAATCATAACAGGGACTGCTAAATTCAAGGTGTCATTTGGCTCCATCCTTCTTGGGTTGGAGAGTTTTGGCTGTGATGGAGCAATGATTAAGAGAGGGGACCAAGCAGAGTGATAGCACAGCAGATCACTATAGGGTAAGAACACAGAAGGGCAAAATGTGGTGCTTCTTTATCCCTTTCTGCTTGCAGGGCATTGACCCCATCAACCAGACGAAGGTGGTGGAGATCCTGAAGGAGGGCAATAGCACAGAGAGGCGTCGGAGCCTGGGAGGAGGTGTCAAGTATGAGAATGCCACAGACGGTAGCGAGGAAGTGAGTATGGGCGTGGAATGGAGTGGGGTAAGTACAAGACACCATCAAGAATGGCCTCAGCTGGCTGCCAGAGGGAAGGGACAGCCTGGGTCAGGGCTGTCCCTGCGTGGCCTGTCGTGGCATCCTTGACTGCCTCCGTTTGTTCCCTGCACACTTCCTTTCCCTCTTTTTTGGCATGAGCCAGCCAGCCTGCAAAGCTGTGTGTCTGGGCCTGGCTTCTGATGTACAGGACTGATATGCCCAACTGAGGTCTCCTGCTTCCAGGGAGCTGCCAAGCCCTGACAATGCACAGCATGAGCTGGTCCTGGTCTGCCCTTAATCTTAGCCTTGCAACCTTATTAACATCTCTCCCTGCTGTTTCCTTCTTGAGACCCTGGCTGAGAGCATCAGCCCCATCTCAGGCCCACACAGTCCCCCTGAGCAACTTGGCTGTCTGTCCCATGCTGCACCACAGGTGATGCTGAGCCTGGAGAGGGGTGTGTGTGTGTGTGTGTGTGTGTGTGTGTGTGTGTGTGTGTGTGTGCCTGGTGTGCCTGAGACTGAGTGCCTGCAGGGCACAGGAATAGTCTGCAGTCAGTGTCTTTGCTAACCTTTGTCTTTCTTAGTCTCATGACTTCCTTGGGCTCTGGCCAAGCAGAGATGGTAAAGGGCAGATGTTTGTGGGATGCTAAACTAAGCTGACCAGTGGTGGTAAAAGGGGCTGGTGTTAGTTGAGGCACAGACAGGAAGATTTGAGCCTGTCTGGGATTGCTCTGAGACTGAGAGGTGCTTTGGTTGCTAGTACTGGGTTTGGAAGAAGGTAGTGGTACAAGTCTGGGACAGATGCTTTTTGTCTTGGGCAAGGAGGAGGATGGAGATGAGGTGGCAAGTGGGCATGTGGTGGTGGTGGTGGTGGGTGCTTGACTGAAGGGCTGTTAACACCATTCCTCCTGAAAGCTGTAGTAGAGTTCAGTATATCTGGGTACCCAGGGGTTGTTGCAGCCTGACACAGGCAACACATTGACCACATGAAGTCCTCTGCTCCCCCCTTATGTTTGCTGTCACTAACCCTTCCCCACTTGGCTCAGCTCTATCCCCACCTGCACGAATTCCCTGCCTTCCTCCTTCCTCTTCCCTGTTGCCATGACAGCCCCTCAACACCCAAGCCTGAAGCCTGCTGGCTCTCTTGATTGTGGCTTGTACCCAGGAAGTGGCTCGAGGGGACCTGGGAAGCAGAACTCTGCTGGGTCCTGGCAACTTTGCCAGTTGCAGGGCTGTCCTCTGTCTCAGCTCTTGGTGTCAGTAGTGAAGAAAGTCCTAGTCCCGGCTACAGCTACACAACCCTGCCTGACTGCCAAAAAGAAGGCTGAGGCAGTTCCTGCTGTTCCTGTCTGTCAGGGCCAGTTGCTCTCTGTGCTGGTCTAGAGACCTCACATGTGCTGCCTCAGGGCAGTCTCTGCTCACCCTGGCTGCAGCAGCTGATGGCTATGGGAGTCCCTACAGTGCCAGCAATCTCTGTGCCCTGCTGCCAAGGGCAGTTCTGGAAGCACCTCTGGTTCTTGACCAGCTACTTTCTGCCTTTGCTGCAGGTAATTGGGCTGGGAGAGCCAGAGTCTGGGCTGGGAGAGCAGGGATGACACCAGCTTTGATGCTGAGGCCTTGGCTGGTACCCCATACCCAAAGCCCAGGAGTGGGGACTCCTCAGAAGAGGAGGCCCAGACTGTTTCCTCTTTGAGCTAGCTGTTTCTACCAGCCTGGTAGAGTGTGATGACAAAGATGTGAGCCTACTGTGTCATCCTCACTAGGCTCCCTCCATGCCCAGACAGGGCCCATTGTTTCTGCATGCAGCCTGGGCCCTGCCCCACCTGTTCCCTGGGTGACCTACAACCTCATGGCCTTGTAAATTGTGTCTTTCTCCTCTCTGTGCACTAGGCTTAAATGCCTCCTGAGACTCCCTCTTTCCCCTCCACTGCAATCACCTGGATGTTTGTGTTGTATCTTCTGACTTTTCCTCCACACCATCCCTCCTTCCTCGGCAAGAACTCCACACCAGTCCCCCAACCCTCCCGGCATGTGAGGGCACCGTGACGCCTGCAGAGGAATGCCTGGCCATGTGGTCCAGATCCACTCCTGTGGCCACCAAGAGCAGGAAGAATCTGCGAGGAGCTGCCTGCTCCCCCAGGCCAGGGTGACTGGCCACCAGCCCCTTGCCTGCCCCCCTCCCAGCCTGCCCTTGCACATATGTGGGGACCAGGCCTGCAGGGGATTGTCTTCACTCCAGGCGTGCCAACTCCACCATCATTAAATATCCTTAACCCTCCTAGCTTGTTCCCTCAGTCTCTGCAGAGGCCAGGATAAAAGCATGAAGACTGGGACAGAGATGCTTGCAGTGACAGGGCTGTCATGTGCCTAGTTACTTTCTTCCTTGTAGGTATAGCTGCTGTTAGTGCCCTGTAGCAAACCTGCACTAGCTACCAGTGAGCTGGCCTTGCCCTGCAGCAAAGGACAGTCCCTGTGTTGCTGTCCTCTGTCTCGCTGAGCTCTGCAACCCAGGGGCAGCATGTGGGTCTCTCTGCAGGGCCACAGGAACGTAGGGTGGCCCATAACTACTGTACATGCTAGATTAAGTGAGGAGGTGACAGCCAAGGGCATGGAACAGGCACCTGCCAGGACAAGCAAGTTTAGTTGGAACCTTTTGATGTCATGCTTTAGCCAAGTTCCCTATTGCTCTAGGACCTTCAGGTGTGGGAGAGGTGAGGATGAAGCTGCTTGCTGTTCTTGGAAGCAAAAGAAGGGTAGGAGAAAAGCAGAACATTTCAGCAATGGGACAGGCCCTAGGCCATTATCAGTGGCTGAGATGGGGAATGTGCTGTTTTGGAGCAGATTTGTTGGGATAAAAAGGAGGTGCAAATTGGAAAGTGAGGGAAAGAAGAGTTGGGGCTTGGGGTGCTCTAAGCATGTGAGGGCAGATGGAATGGTTGGAGGGAGGTTTCCACATGAGGAGAATAGGCCATGTTGCTCATGGAGGAGGGTGGTTCTTGAATGCAGGACCTGGCTTGCCAGGTGTGGTCCCTGAGGCTGTGATTTGCTGTCTGGCTGTCCATAGTCAAGTGGGTGGGAAATTTGTAATCCTGTTACTGCTGGGAAGACAATGCTGACACTCAGCATGTGAGGGTGGCTCAGTGCCTCTGATGGGACTCCAGGCCTGCATAGGGGCTGGTGCTGTTGGTCACTGTTTGGAAAAGGGGTGTTTCCCAGGGCCAGAACACTACTGTCTTGAGCCTTGCACCCTTAGATGCAATCATCATCCCACCTCCTACAGTACATGGACTTCCCTGGCCCTTCTACCTGGAAATAAATCTGGACAGGCTGCAGCTGGAAGGATAGAGGCCAGCAGAAGGCTCCTCCTTATTTTAGCTAGATAGTTTATCTTGTGATAGTCATCTGGCAGGTTGTGATACTAATTGTGCTTGTATCTGTCTGGGCCTGGCTTTCCTGTGGTGGTGCATAAGCTTTGAGGCACATGCATGCTGCTCCCATGGGAACTAGTGCTTGCTGAAAGGATGTTTGTCCTCAGGACCATGTTGTGTGGAGCCCAGGGCTGAGTGCTCTAGGGCTCTGCCTTCCCTGCCTCTCCTAGTACTGCTCCATCCTCCAGGAGAGGGGCGAGTCCTCAGTTCAGGGTGCATTCAGGCCTCAGTGCCACCTGCCCCTGTGCTTGGCCATATCCTGGACCTGGTTTTGTAACAACCATACCTCTGATTAAAGGTAGACAGACTTGAACTGCTGCCCTGTGCTTTTTTCCATGCTCTATAGGACAGTGTTGGTCAGCCCTGGGGTGGTGGGTGCTTGCGGTGTGTGTGTGTGTGTGTGTGTGTGTGGAGCAGGGGGCCGTGTTGCCCCCAGGGCCTCTCTCCTTGGCTGAGCATGGGAAATGAGGGCCTCAGCTCCACTGTTCCTCCCTCTAACCTCCAAATTGGGGTTGCTACTAACCTCAGCTCTGCAGGCACACGGTGGCATGGCTGCCCTGGGGCATCTCAGCCTGGTGTTTCCATTAGCCTGAGAAATACCCCATTGTGTCCCTCAGTGCTGAGCTCCATCTACTGCCAAATCCTGCCAAAGTACTCTGCCTCATTGCAGCAGGCAGGTTGGGAGCACACAGCTAAGAGTGGCTTGGTGGTGGAGCTGCTGCTTTTTCTCTGAGCTCACTCATCCTGGTGGGTGCAATGGGGTGGGGGCTTTACATTAAACTAGGCCCTATAACTGTTCTGGGTTAAAAATAACCCTGCAGAAAAGGGAGTGGGAAGAGAAGGGAGGCTATTTTTACCATAGCATGCAGCAGCATTTGGTTCTGGTGTTGGTCTGCAGTCAGTCTGCATCACTGCAGCTGTGGAAATGTGGCTCCATCCTCCACCCCTGACCCCAGAGAAGACCTCCTGGTTGGATCCTGCTGCCTTTGTGCCATGTGTTCCCTTCTCCACCTGTGGCTTGTGTGCTCCAGCAAAAAGGCTGTTGCCAGCATGGCAGTATCCTGCAGGGAGGGTGGTAACCCAGTTGAGTTCTGGTGGGGAGGGCAAAGACACCCCAAACCATCTTTGGTAGTGCCACATATTGATAACCAGGTCCTCCAAAACCTTCTCTGGATGCCTGGTACAGCAGTTGAATTGTTTACCTTGCTAATAGTTAAGGTGCTCTCTGCATTCCTGGTGAGTGGGCCCCTGGCACTAACAGCAGATGGCTCCCAGTTTGGAAATACCTTATCCTGATTAAAGTGAAGAGGTTCAGTGCACTTGGCTTGTTCAAGAAGGGATGACATGAATACCAGGAGAAAGGTTTGCTGGTAGGACGAGTCCTGTTCAGTTGTTTGGAAAGGGGCCTAGTGCCGGATCAGCTTTGGGTAACTAGAGTAGGGAAGTGTTGGAAAATCCTTCCTCAAAGACACAGCTCCTATGGGTCAGCATAAGGGGATGACAAAAGACCCTGCAGAACTGCATGAACAATCCTGGCGTAATTGCCTCTGCTAGCCTGGATCAGAGGGCATTTGGGTGTTACGGGCGTCTAACACATGCTTGTAAGGAGCAAACCTTTCTGCGTAATGGAGATTTTCAAGGTCAAGTGCGAGGAAACAGGCTGGGGGACAACATTTAGGGTGGGTTTCCCTTTGGAAAAATCAGTCAACTGTAAAGAAACCCCTGTAAAGTGCTACCAGATAAAGCTGAGTGGGTCTAAGGAGAGTGATGCCTGCTTGGCAACACAGTGTTGGTGCAGCCAAGTAAATGCATCCCAGATGGAGCTGCCCAATTTCCTCAGCAGGCTTAAAGCTAATAATCTTGAGGGTGTTAAGAGGTAGGACAAGACCATATGTGCACATGGACTGGTCTTTTCTGACAAGTGAGCCTGTAGGCCTGGCATGCAGGACCAGAATATGCATCAGGATAATTACTGGATGGAGAGGAGGAATAGTAATAACATGGTGAGGAAGGGCAAGGGAAGGAGGAGGATAGTCTCCAGACAGCAACACAGGCAGAGGAAGTCCTTGAAATTAATGTCCTAGCAGCATGTCCTAGCCTGACAAAAGTATCCCCAAGCTTGGGGCTCCCATTGGGGGTTGTTGTTTTCCTGGCCACTGGAACCTCCTTGGTAGCTGCTGCCTAATGTGACAAGTGATGGAGCTATACCATATTCCAGCAGGGCTATAAGGATACTGGTGCTATTTGGGCTGGTGGCCTGATGCAAGTCAGCAGCTTGACTGGGTGTTGGGCTTGTAACAGGCAAGAAGGGGGGATGGGTCTGGATGAGGCAGGCCATGGTGGTAGGGGTGTCCCTGACTGGATGGTAGTCAAGACCTGTGGAGAACCAGTGTGAGGGGAGTTGTGTAGTGAGCAATAAGCTTGCTCTGGTCCAGGGTTAAATCCTCAGTACAAGTGGACAAGAGGGTTTTTGGAGCCAAGCCACTCAGCTGCAGCACACCAGAGCCTGATTGATGCCACTCAACCATTGCCCTGGCTTGTGTCTCTGTGTCCAGGATGGCAGTGGCACTCTGCAGCGCAGCAGCTCCCTGGGGAAAATCCGGGATGTGATACGGCGGAGCAGTGAGATGTTGGTCAAGAAACTGCAGGGCAATGGTCCCCTGGAGCCCAGGAACACCAGGTAGGGACGAGGATGGTGAAGGCCCTGTCACCCTGGGGGCCATGGTCTGGCTAGGCATGACATGATCATATCTGTTCTCTTTCTTGTAGCATGAAACGGGCTGCATCGTTAAACTACCTGCACAAGTCTAGTGATGCTTCGTTTGAGGTAAGTACAGAGTGGGTAGTGGAGCTGGTGCTGGAGTGGGGGCTGTGTGGCTGCAGCTGGCTACATGGGTTACAGCCAACACCATGGGTGCCTCCCACGGGCCTGCATCCATCCATGCAGGTGTACTCTGCTGCTGTGTGGGGCTGAAGCTACTCTGCCTTCCCAAGGGTTTGCAGAGCTCCTACTGCAGCCCCACATGAGATCATATCTCCAAAACTGAAGGGTTTGTCTCCCAATAACCATCTCCCTGCCTGCTGAGCTCAGTAAACCCTTGAGACCCAGACTGGGGGCAGAGGTGGTACCTTATGTGTGGCTACTGCCAGTACAGGGGCAATCCTGGCTTGCAAGGCAAGGGGTTGAGGAGATGGGCTGGTAGCTTTAGGGTGTGGATTGCAGGTACCTCACAAGTGCTATATTTTTCCAGGGCACCCAAGGCCTCCGTGCAGAGAGTAGAGGTCTCAGCGCCAGCAGCATGGACCTGTCCTCCCACAGCTCCCTGCTCTCATCTAACTGACCTGCCCGCAGGTGCCCCCCTCTGCCCCCCTACCCTCCCCCCCCCCTCGCGTCTGGCTGCTCTGCCGCCAGCGCACTACAGCTTTGTGCTGCAAAGGGCAGCACCTGCCACCTTCACCCCCACCTGCTCTATTCTCCCCCTCACCGGCTCGGGAGCGCCGGGAGGCCCCTAGCTAGTTCGGGAATCACAGCCTGCACCTACTCTGCTCTGCTGCGCACTCGGCGCCGGCCGGGCCGGCGGCAGCACCCTCGGCAGCCGCGGTACACCTTAGCCAAGTAGAAACGTCAGCCCCCAGGGGGACGGAGGCGGACTCGTTGGTCGCGGGGGCGTCCCCGGGTTGTCCCGGGATCAGGCGGGGGGAAGGAGCGGTGCGGGTGGGAGGGGTGGAGGGGTGTGCGCTCAGCTGCCGCCGCTGGCTCACTGTACGTGATTTTATTAAATAAAACCCACCCTACAACGGATCGCGGCTCCGCTGGGCGAGGGGGGGGCGAGTGGCGGGATGGGGAGGGGGCTGCGAGCGCCGCCTGCCGGGAGAAGCAGCGGCTGCGCGCGGCCCGGCTGTGGCGAGCAGCGCTGACGCCACTGGGCGGGGCGCGGAGCTGAACCGCTCGCTTCCGGCTGCGCGGTGTGAGGGGCGAGGGAGTTATGGCGCGTATCAGGCTGGAGGACCTGGACGGGCTGGGCGAAGAGGCTGCTGCCGGCAGCGGAGTGGATGGCGGCGGCGGTGACGACGACGACGACGACGACGAGGAGGAGGAGCGGGGCCGGTTGTTCGCCCACTGGGAAGCCGTAGCCAGCACGCACCGAGTGAGCCTGCCCCGAGGTGAGCGCTGAGTCGCGCTGCGAATCTGGGGTTTCGCTACCGGGGCACCCCGGGGGCACCCCCAGCTGGCCGCAGAGGCCGTGGGGTGGTCCTTCCGGGGCTGGCAAAGCGCATCTTCCAGCTTGGGCGACCCTGGCTGTCCTTTGTCTTGCAGACATGGTGGGCCCGATCGTCCAGATGACCCGGCACAACCAGGCTCGTGAGGCCGTGCCGTACGTCACCCTCTCGCAGCATGAGAAGGTGAGGTCCGCTCCTCTCTACCCGACCAGGTTTTCATCCGCTGCCTGCCGGGGCTGAGGCCGGTGCAGGTGCCGCCGCCAGCCTGATGAGCAGGAAGAGCGTCCTCCTTGCAGAGAGGTGCCCTCAGGTTGGCTTGCGTCCAGAGATTTCTGCAGAAGCGCTGGGACCAAGGTGGCTGTTCTGAATTGGTGCAGCATTCTGCCGTTGCTGCATCTTCTATGTTGAGCATTGGAGATGCTCATCTTCCCAGTCTACATTTTAAAATTGGATTAGGCCTGCAGCTTTCTCTGGTCTCCTGGCTTCTGGCTACCTCCTTTACCTACTTATCCTCTGCTGGGGTGGGCAAATCCAAGAAACTGTATTTTCAGTTCCAAATCTTGTCCCTGCAGTACTCAAAACACCTTTTTGCATAGCTCGACGTCATGCTGGGTTTGTTTGTGCTAGTTATGTGGCTACTGGTTGAGCTGGAGATTTTTGCTGGCAAAAGGTAATGATGCTTCTGTGGGGAACTCAGGGCTCGTGGCCCTGGTTGTCAGACCTGAGCATGTTTTGTTGTTTGTCACATCTGCCGATTCAAACACGGTAGCTTCTGCCTGAAGATCTTTCTTGCACGCCTCCTCTCATCTCTTGCACAAAAGGGTGCTTTTGAGCTTTGAGAAATAGCTGTGAAGAAGCACTTGTCAAACTGGTTCCTATGTTTCTGCAAGCTTGGTTGGACTTGCTACCAAGATGACATCTATCAATTGTCCTCTCTGTGAAAGGAGCTTAACTAATTTCTTCTGGGCTGAGGTCCAGCACTCCTGCCGTTAAATCACATTTGAGAATGTGGGTAGCACAGCTCTGAACTAGGACTTCACCACACTCCCTCTTCCTTTGTTCTGGGTCCCAGGGACTCAGTCTGGGCTCTTCTCTACCTGTGCCAGTCCCAAGCATGAGTGGGACCCCAAGACTTTGTGGAGCCTGAAGAGCTTTTGTTGCTGCTGTCATGCCCTCTGTGCCTGAGGAGGATTAACTGAGTTTGACTCTGGGGCTGGGTGAGGAAATAGGAGCCACTTCCTGGCATTAGTACTGAGGGGACTCTGGAGCTTGGACCCTTAAGGACACATTTAAAGGCAGGTTTGGGCAGGTCAGTAGTATTTGGTTGCTGCTCCTAAGCTGTCAGTGCTATAAGCCCTCATCTTCTTGGAGGCAAGTGAATTATTATGCTAGTTACAGAACCTTGCTCTGTCTGTACTTGGTCAAATTCCTTAGCTGACATTGCAGGGACATAGTCAAGAGTTATGGTGGGATTGGCCACTAGATAAATGACAGATGCTATTAACCCCTCTCCCTTCACAAGTTAGGGGGAGAGAGACTTGTGTATTGAAAAAGAGAATGAAACACCTTTAATGAAAATTATAACAATTAAATGAAATATATATAAAGTAAAAATCAAACCTAACACCACCACCCCCTGCAATGGCAATTGCATCACTGTTGCTGCTGCTGCTGTGGGCTGGCACTGGGGAAGTCCTAGATTGGATTCAGTGGCAGAAGGGAACGGGATTCAGAAGCTGGATCCTGGAACTTGATTCAGGAACACATGGATTGGGATCGAAGGCAGAATGGATGGAGTCCTCCTTGGACATCGGCCATTGAGGGAGAGGCTTGACCCTTGTGATCCCTCAGCTTTATATCGAATATGACATATGGGATGGAATCCCTTGTTGGTCAGTTTAGGACTACCCATCTTGTACAGTCTCCCCCACAGATGCAGCCTTTTACTTTCTGCACCCCCAATGTGGTACACAAGATCTGGTGTTGACTTTGGTCTCTACACTAATCCTTGGTAGTAACTGCAAACGTGGAGCATTATCAGTGCTAGAAGCAGATGCTGTCTATGAAAATTTGCTGTTAACTTCAGACAGAGCAGTTACTTAGAAGAGACTGAGCTGAAAAGTAACATCACTGACCAGAATTTTGATCTGTTCCAGCTCAACCAGAAGAGACCTGTTGCCACTGGGTTTGCGTCTGCTCTTTCTCAAGTCTCATCTTCTGTGTGGGATCAGGCTGTAGAAGGACCAGATGCTGTGCCTTGCTGGGTTGATAGGTTTATTTACAGATGGTGTGGCATGTGAGAATTGCACAAAGTTTAGAGGGACTGGCAGCTTCCTTGTTTGGAAAATGCTCTTACTCTGTTTTGCTTGGTGGGACAATAGCATTCATGGCCCCATTTAGAGCTATGGCCTACAGTGTTTTGGGGCACACTTATTCCTGACACCCTACCTGCACACAGTGAAGCACACGAGCAGCCCAGATGCCTGCCTTTTGTCTTTAGTGTGGCTTTCTGAGTTGAGACCTGATTTGGTTGGTGGCACAGGGAGGCTGAACTCACGTGTTGAAGCTGGTCACAACTTCATGGCTCACTGTCAGCACAGCTGTGCAGCACAGAAATTTGGACAGATGCCCTGAGCTATATGAAACAATGTTGTTTCATGGCAGCTTTAACCTGTCTGAAGAACAAGCTGAGAGCAGAAGGATAAGTTCTGGCAGCAACTTTGCAGCCCATCTTTGCAGTACCTGTGGTTATAACTGTGCCATAATCTAAACTATAAAAAGCAGATGCAATTTCCCTATTCCCCCTACCTTGCTTTTGTGTTGTATTTGTCCAGAAGACTGGGCATCTGTCCTGGAAATATTCTAGACCTTCCTTCTGTACCAGCTGAGTTCACGTGTCTTCTTTCTTTTGTCACTTCTTGTATGGGAGGAGGATCTGAGAGGAGTTCTCTTCCAACCTTCTCAACTCGTCTGGATGCTAGAGCTCTTCTGCCAAAATTTCCCTTTTACTGGGCAGGAGGCTTTTTGTTTGTTATCCTCTGTGCCCACAGTGCTTCAGGAAAAAGGTACTGCATTTGAAAATGACAGCAGCCTTACTGCAGGCCTTTGGGTACCTGGAATCAGGAACATCCTTGTGAGTATGCAGGACAATGACTGGAGAGGAGCAGAAAGTCCTATGCCCCCTGCTAAGGATGTGCTGCATTCCTTTCTCATACCAGGAGCCTCCAAGCCTTCCTGTACTTTGTCCCTTATCTGTGCTTTTCACTGACTTTTGCCCAGTGCTGCTAAATGTGCCTTGTCTGAGGTGCATGTGATGCCAGTTTCCCTCACCTCCTCTGTTTTCCTCTGCCAATCACTGACTAGAAGGGGGTTTCATTTTGGCAGGGTCCCACCTCCCCAGTTCCTGCCTGTCAGTGTTGGTTTTACCACCAAAGTGCTGCAGTATTGTCAGTGTGCTTAATTCTGACTTGGCTTGTCTGTGGCCTGTTTCAGTTCGAGGAAGCAGCCTATGAGGAGCGGCGGTACCCAGCTGGGAAGTGGGCATGTATCACCAAGGGGGAGCCCATGTATGAGCAGAGCATCTCCATGAGCTTCATGAAGCTCATGCGCTACATCTGCAAGGAGAACTCTGTAGGTGTGTGCAGGCAGGAGCTGGAGGGGGCTGGTAGGCTGCACAGAGCCTTGCCACTGTTCACGTGGAGTGGGGAAGAGGGCTGCCATCACTGGCACAGGCTCCTCACTGTGCCCACTGCCTTCCTACTTCCTTCTAGGTGGCTATCTGGGCATGACAGTCCCAGTGCTTAATGAAATTCACCTGACCAAGGAGGGAACAGAGCTGGAGCGTGAGGTCCTAACTGCCTATTACCTCCCAGCAGAGTTTCAGCAAAATCCCCCTGTTCCTATGGACCCTGAAATCAGCGTCACCGAGAGAGCACCGCTCCGGGTTATAACCAGGTGACTCCAGCACCAGAGGTGCTTTCTCAGCTCAGCAGAGGTGTTCGTGCTCCCTGCATGGCTGCTGTAGTTCCTGGGGCAGAGGGAGGGGAGCCCTGGCTGTGGGAAGGAGGAAATGTGCTGCCTCTGTTGCTAATGCTAGTCCCTTTGCTGCAGGGTTTTCTATGGAATGACCACTGAGGAGACTATTCTGCGAGAGATCAGTCTCTTGTGGGAGCTCTTGGGCTCCACAGCCGCTGTGCTCCGGGAAACCTACATTGTGGCTACTTACGAAAATCCCAGCGTACCTCAGCGCCGCAATGAGATCTGGTTCATCTGCCGAGCAGAGTGAGGCCCCTTTGTGACTTCAAACCGTCCTGCATCTTGACCTGGTGTAGATGGCAGTTCTGACCCAAAGGAGACGAATGCACATCCTGACCCACCATTCACCCACAGAATAACAGACCAGGAGACTGCGGGCTGGATTTGTGCTCTGCCCTGCGGGAGTCCAGCCAGGGGAAAACCTGCCTGGTCTGTGCTTCACCTGCTGCTACAGGGGAGAACTGAGGCTGGAGCTGGCACTGGGAGAGCCTCTGCAGCAGGCTCCTGGTGGGAAGCACATGGTGGAAGTTTGTGTAAGGCAGTAACTGGGGGGGGCTTGTGTAATGTGTTAGCCTGACTTGGGCTTTTCTCAGCTCTGAGCTGGGCTTGCAGAGTTGTGCTAGGCATGCCAATGGGGCATGTGTTTGCAGAGCCACAAGCTGATGGTGTCTAGAAAGCAAGTGACTGTGACTGTGTACAAGGTGCAGGGCTCTGTCTGGGCTCTGGGCTGCTTCCTGGGAGAGTGGCTGATTGTGCCAAACACAGCCACTGAAACGCTACTACAGGGACAGTGGGGTTCAGTGGGGAAAAGGGCTCACCACAAGCAAGATGTGGATCCTGAACGTTTCCTGCTGGGGTGGCTCTGTTTGGACTGTTGGGCGACTCCCTGGCTGTCACTCCCTTAGCCAGGACCATGGTTCTGGCAGCCTTTGTCCATCAGTTGTGGGTGCTGTTTTGCAGACCTGTCGTGAGCTGAGAGGGGCAGGTTCTGACAGCAGCAGCAGTGGCACTGCCATGTGTTGCATTGTGCATTGATCAGTGAGTTTCACATCCATAAATACCATTGTGCGTTCCTGGGGGAAGCTGGCAGTGCCAACAGTAAATAAACCCAGCTGAAACCACTGTACCTGCAGATCACTGGTGGTGGGCATGGGGGGGGGGGTGCTCTGGCTAGCTTGGGAAGAGCCTTGTTCTTTTCCTCCTCAAGATGCTCCAGGCTCCAAAGCTGTGGCTAATGAGAGGAGCTCTAATGTTTGCCCAGGTTATGGCCCTGTGTTCAGCCAGGCACAGCCCCTGCTTTGCTGCACAGGCTGCTTTCATTGCTGCTAGAAACAACTGTGGTTTGCACGCTCCCCTGCAGGTAAAGTGGCTTTTTTTTTTGTTGTTGGATGGGGTCTGCTGTAGCATGGTTGACTGCAGAAACTATTGTACTTTTGCAGGGATGTGCTGATCTGTTTCCCAAGATGTTTCCTGCTGCTGTAACTGGAGGTGTGCTGGGTGCCTCACCTCCCGCTGCTGCTAAAACTCTGACTCTGGCTCTTTGGCCCTACAATGCAGCTGGCGTTGGATGTGGGGGAAAGGCCAGGCCTAGGGCTGTGGTCTCATTACCCTTAGCTGTGCACTCCATGCTTCAGTCAGATGCTGTTCACTGCCCTGTCCAGGCTGGCTTGCCTCTGGCAGCAAGGGAGCTGTGTAGCAATGGGGAGAGCAGGACTGATGAGCATGTTTCACTCTGCTCTTCAAAGAGGCAAGGTAACTTTAGGCAGAGTCTGGGCAAGCCCAGGAATATCGGACAGTGATTTCCTTGGATATCTTGGGGAGCTGTTCTTGTCACTGGGACACTGAAGTCACCTAGGGCTGGGGAGGTGCTGTGACAGCCTGCAGCTCTGATCAAGTGCTCCTCAGATAAGAGTGATGATAACCTGGATCAATGGAGCTGTGCTTGCTTCCCTCCTGGGGATGGAGAAACAACTCCCTGATGTGAAGGTGGGATCAAATGGCTCAGCATCAGTGGGAGAGCAAAGTCAGGCAGGTTCCTCTCTTACCATACATGAGCTGCTTTGCTTGCTTGCTGTGAGCTTGCATGTGGAAGAAAAAATTGCTTTCTGGAGCAGCTGACTAGGCTCTTGCTTCATCTGAGACTGCATGGTCTCCAAACAACCAGAATAACTTCTAGTGCTAGGAAGGTGATGGCTTCCCTATGAGAAAGGTCTGTCCTGCAGGTACTGATAAAGCTGTACAGTCACACACCCTGCCAGGAAGCTCTGTGGCCTCCCAGGCCATGCTGGAGGTGAAAATGGTAGGGGCTGCTGATGGAGCTTGAGGCTGGCATTGCTACAGAAGGCAATAGACATGCTACCACCTTGTGCCACAGGCTTTGCTGAGTCAAAGCTTCAGCACCCTCTGTGATGGATCCAGCAGCACTCTTGGGAACTCTGCAGGGTGTCAGATGGTCAGTCTTCTACACATTACCAAAAGTTGCCAGCATTCTGGAGGCTTGACAAGCTGTCTGGAAAGCTGGTATTCAGAGCTGCAGCTGCCAGGGCTGGGGGGGGGCAGGGCTGCAGCAGGGTTCATGGGAGGCCTCAGGTCTGCAGGTAGGCTTCTAGCCCATGCCGCGTAGGGTGCTAGGCCAGCTTGTACCGCTGTGCCCCGGCTCTGGGGAACCAGGAGGAGCAGCAAGGAGCAAGCAACGTGTTTTGCAGCTGGAGCTGTGTGCCCAGCGCTCTGCCTGCAGCAGGGTGCAGGCCTCCCGGGTGCCCCTGTGCTTTTACAGGGTCACTTGACAGCAGTACAGATGAGGATCTTCTACCATCAGTTTAACAAACAGTCCGTCTTTGGAGGAGTCCCTTGGCAGGAGGGGAGCTCTTTTGCCTGCTCGCTGCACTGGACACCCCACGACGGAGTTTGCTGCGGACCGGAGCAACGGGCGCCCAACACCCTGCGGCGTGGGGGTCGCAGCCGTCCCGGTGTCTCTCCCGGGGCGACGTCGTCCCTCCTGCCAGTGAGGAATCTCCGCGGCCCTTTGGGGTACGGTACCCCAATCACCGTGGCGGGGGCCGAATCGGGCGGGGCCCGCGGGCCCCGAATCCCGCCGCCGGCCGGGCCCCGCCCGGTTTCCGGGGGCTGCCCCGCCCCCGGAAGCCCCTCCCGGCGGCGGCATGGCCAGGGGCCGGGGCGCGCACTGACCGGCGCGGCGCGGCTGGGAGGATGGCGGCTGCGGTGTGGGCGCTCTTGGTGTTGGGTGAGTGCGAGCTGGGCAGGGCGCTGCAGCCTTCCTCGGCCTGGGGATGCGAAGACCGGTGCTGACTCGCGGCGGCAGGGCTTGGCGCCCGTAGTGGGGCGGCGCTGGGGCTATCGGCGGAGGCGCTCTGGGGTAAACCTCCGGTGGTACGGACCCTCACGTTCCCGCTAGCCCGGCGGTGATGGGGCTGGGCGTCCCGGGGTGGTCTGGCTTGGCCCACGGGACTCCGGCGCGGAGCAGGGGGCTGTGCGGGGCCCCGTCGCATCGACCCCCGGAGGGCGACTGCGCCCCCGCCCCGCTGTGCGGAGGGAGTTGCCGCAGCGCCTCACCCCGGCTCTCCTAGCCCGGCGTGCGCCGGCTCGCCCGCTGGTGAGTGGGAGAGTCGTGCTTAAGTGAACTCGGATGCAAATGCGCCAGACGTTTGCCGTTCGTGAGACGGCAAACAGGCCCTCCCGGAGCAGCGGCACTCCGGGGAGGAGGCTCCCTGAACCCTTTCTGACTGGGCTCTCCTCCGTGTCCAGCCTCTTTGGGCCCCATGGTGAGGGCTCAAGCCAGGAAGGCTATTCGTGTGCAGCAGAGGGTAGTTTCCCCATGAAATCTGAGCTGGTCGAAAGTTGGAGAAAAAAAAAAGCAGGCATGGTGTGGGCTCCCACCAGTAAAAATTTGCTTTCCACCCGCTGAGGTGTGTGTGTCCCTTGCTGAGCACATCTGGATGAACCATATTCACACACCACCCCTGTGCCATCCTCTGTGCCCTTCCATGGTGTGAGCCAGCCTCCTTGCTTGCTGTTCTCAGCTCTGCCATGCTCATCGGTGATATAGAGACCTGAGGGTGGCAGATTGATTTTCCTGGCTGCTGCTTTTCACGGTGTTCGATTCCATCTGCAAGACCCAAACCTTCCCTCGATCTGCTCCGTGGTGTTTCTTCTGCTGGCCTCCTAGCGCCATCTTCCTTGCCTAAGGAATACGGGTTTTTGGCACTAGTGTGAAAGTCACAGGAGGCCTGAGCTTGTTTCCAGCCTGGCTTTGAAGGGTTCCTTGTCTGCCCCATGCCACACTGCCTTGTTTCTCAACCCCTTTGGTTGAGAACCCTGCAGGCAGCGTCCTCCATCGCACCAGTACCTGCCTGTGATCCCTTCTGTGTTACTGGGCACAACTGTACCATTTGCTTTGCAAATTCTGCTGCACAATCAGGAGCAATCTTAGCCTTGCCTCTGGGGAGAATACTGCCCCTGAGAGAAAGGGATTTGTAGTACCACTGCTCTTTGCGTGTCTGGAGCTGAGGCTGAGCCCTTGAGCCCTGCTACCAGGCTGGAAGTTGTGTCCAATTTACAGTGCTCTTCTGCAAGGCTCTTTGTGGAGGAGAGAGTTCACCCTTTGTTTTGACTTCAGTTTGGAGCCATGGGGCCCTGTGTACCTGCCACAGCGTTTATCTATGTGCCAGTGTGCTGCCGCAGCAGCTGGGATGTGCAGACCTGCCCATGAGCGCTGACCCCCCGCCGGCACCCTCCTCCCTCCAGTTGCTAGAGTTTCTGTGCTGCTCCAAGCGTGTATTCTCCTCCTCCTCATTTCTCTTGCTCAGCAGGACCACATCCTTACAGCACTGGAAGGAATGTGCTGCTATCTGGCTCATGGACACTAAAAAAAAAAAAAAAAAAAAAAAAAATCCCAGATTCCATCAGTGTGGCTCAGACGTACAGCTCAATGTCTGGGTTTTACGAGCCAGTGGTAAGCTCTCTGAGTTGCAAGGGCAGTGTCTCCCTTTGCCTTTGGATGCTGATTGGAGTGAGGGCAAGGGGAAAAAACTGTCAAGTGTGGCATATCTATGGCTCGTGTGGCTCCTTTGCCACGTATGTGTTCCAGGAGTGTTTGGTGCCTAGACTGCTGGTCCCTGTTCCTCCATTTCCATTGCTCAGTGAAGCTGTAATCTTTCTGGCAGTGACACTGTGGCATGCGAGAAGTGTGCTGGCTTCTGCTGGAACATATGGTTGAAATGCTAGCAGAGGAAATATTTGCTGAGTCAACTTTTCTTTAAAGCTAAAAAACCTCAAAAGGTCTATTTTGTCCTGGAAATGCCTCCGTGTCCTGTCTTGAGCTGTGTGTTTCCGTATGGCAGTGCTTTTCTTGTGCTCGATAGCAGGCCTATTCCTAAAGAAGAAATCTCTGTAAACAGGAATAATCAGACAGAATCTGAGAATTTCTCTTGGGTTTAAAGGGTCCAAAACAAATTTCCAGTAATAAAACTTGAATTACTTTTGCTCTTTGAGCTGAAGCTGCTGCCTGTTTTCCAGCAGCTCCCAAGTCTTCTGCAGCCAGACTAAGTACTTTGATAGTTGATCTGAGTGAGCATCCCTTCAGCAGCTGAAAAGCTGTGCCTGATGCTAAGCACATTTCTGGGCTGTTCCGAGGCAAAGTGTAATAAGCCAATACTATTCTTTTCCTATAAAGCATGTGATCTCCTAGATTGAACTATCTGACCTTTAAACCCTTCTAACCCAATCCATTCTGTGATGATTTTGTGATCCCACTTTTGATTTGGCTGTACTCAGGCAGTGTTCCAGGCAGGCTGTAATCTCGATGTGGCAGGAGCTTCAAAGGCACAGCAACTCCATAATTGTGGCTGTAGGCACTTTGTCTACACAGTGGGTTCTGGACCACCAAGAGCTGGCACCAATCACAGGATTGTCATGTTCTTCATCCTTTAAAGATGTCTTCTAATCTCTTAATTGATCTGAAATGATACTTCTAAAGGCAGATGAGTAGATGTTTAAACTGCAGCAAGCACCTATATTTAGTTGCATGCTGGGTGATGAATAGGCTTGCTGATGGGAGTATGTTTCCTCCCAGTCTGATGAAGCCCTCTTGCTCGAGAGGCCTGTGTCACTGCATATCTCTGTGTTGCTCAGATGGATAGCCTCACATGATTTGACCAAAGGCTGGTCTGTGTTGCATCCAAGCAGACAGGCATACATGTCCTAAGGCGGCAGGCTGCACTTTCTCCAAAGGTCATGGAACCCAAAGGTAATGGAAGGAAGAAGGTAAGAAAAGAGTAGAAAGAGAAGAGCCTGGATTTGGGGCAGCAGGCAAGAATGCAGGGGTCAGTCTGGCTGTGATAAAGCACTTAAAAAAGATCTGAAGGCTGTGAGGCCTGGTTACAGTTATTAGTAGGGGAACTTTACACTAATATTTTTTCTTCCTTCGTTGCAATTCATCTGCTGTTTGAGCTGCAAAGATCAAAGCTGTCTTCCAGCAAGCACACGTGGACTTAAGTAAATACCTGGACCTACACCTCTTTCCAGTGAATAAACACTCTTTCCTCTCTGAACATTTTCATGCATAGCTCTCAGGCCTGGAATGCAAAATATTTCACATTAGCAGTGGGTGTTTCCACTGCTTTCGATATTGGGAACTTGGAACAAATGGTTATTTAGCAGCAGACAGACCTGGGTACAAATGTGCTCTTTGTGAAGGCAGTTGCTGCTGCGGTGTTTGCAGGGAAATTCCCATGAGATCGGAGGACATGCGATTGTTTGTCCAGACCCCAAGGAAACCAGTCTCGTTCTCCTCACATGAGTGGCAGTCTCATGGGCTAGGACAGGCAGCTCTTTGGCGGTCTGGAGGACAACAAGGCTTGGCAGATGTGCAGGAACATTCTCCTTTATGAGGATTTAAGTTGTATGAGCTGTTAACTATTGGGTTGGAGGGCATTGCAAAAACTTCAGGGTAGCACAGAGGATCTTGCTGTGTAGTGGAAGAGGCAGCTATACCAGTTCATCTCCCCAGGCCCCCTGGTGAATGCTTTTGGTATGGTGATACCTCCCAGAGAAGGCTGGTCATGCCTAAGGTGAAAGAAGGGCAAATGTAGTGTCTCTTAACATTATAAGAAATCAACTATGTTTTGGGGGAGAAGAAGAAATGACAATTAGAGAACTCATAACATCTTGGACCTTGAATATCAGCTTGCATTTCAGTGTGGCAGAGCTACCATGCTGGGTGGCCTGTTCCCATGTCCTGCTTGTGCCTGGAGGGTGTTGGGAGGTAGCATCCAAGAGCTGCCTTCAGGTCTGTTAGAGAAGCAGATGTTAATATTGTGCAGTGGGGTTGAAGGGCTTTACTTTGAGCATAGTGTACCTTCTGTGCCTGCTTGCCTGGAAGAAGCAGTCTCACAGCTGGGAGTGGAAGGATTTGTTCTCAGAGAGACAACTGACAGAGCAGAGAGGGATGCTGCAGGTTTTTAGGCTTCTCAAGTGGCTGTCTTCTAGAGGAGAGACTGTTTTCTAGGCTTTGTAGTGGTTGGGAGGCTCTGCACATGGTTCACGTCTTGTTCCTGATGTCCTTGTGAGCTTTCAGCAGTCCAGATACATTATGCATCACTTGCCTTTTAGGGAAGGTGTCCAGAGGGAGTGTGAGTGAGGTGGGGGACTCCAGAGTCTTTTAGAAGATGTTTGCTCACTTCCTAATGACAAAGCCATTAAACCACAGCATAAGAAAGCAAGCACATGGCTTTTTAGCTCTGGAGGATGTGGCCTGGGCACAGTCTTGCACTTCTATCCTTGTCAGGATCTACTGTGCTGGTTATGTTGATGAGCTGTCAGCTCTCTGTGTCTCTTTTTCCCTCGGCGATCTGATCCAGGGACTGCTTTTCTACATTACTGTTGGATACATGATGTGAGGGAGCAGTTTTCTGTCACCTCTGGTGTCACACAGTGCCAGCAAATCCACATTGCACTGGGATGGGCACTGTTGCTATTGTTGTTTGTTTTTGTGTTGATGGCTGGCATCCCAAAACAAAAAAAGGCCAGACTGAAGGATCATCCTGAGGAAGATGATCTGCTTCACACTTCTGTGCTTTCTGAATGTGCAGGCAGCGGGAAGGAAAAGAAGCTTGCAAGGCATGTCTTCATACAAATGCAGGTTGGTTTGGGAACTACACCTGAGTACAACAGAAGCTTTGGAGGATACTCAGGAGTGCCTGCTGTTTCAACCAGTGGAGCACTGGGAGAACGGTTATCTGTGATCTCTTCTGGATATTCTTGTCCATGGGAGATGGGCACAGGCTGGTTGTAGTGAAGCTTCTGTGGGCTCTTGAGGTTAGAGGCACATTCATTGTAGGGCTGATCTGGTGGAGAGTAGCTCTGGGGGAAAAATACCTAGGGGTCCTGGTGGACAGGAGGATGACCAAGAGCCAACAATGTGCCCATGCGGCCAAGAAGGCCAATGGCACACCGGGATGCATTAAGAAGAGTGTGGCCAGCAGGTCAAGGGAGGCTCTTCTCTCCCTCTGCGCTGCGTTGGTGAGGCCCCACCTGGGATATTGTGTCCAGTTCTGGGCACCCCAGCTAAAGAGGGTCAAATTGCTACTGAAGAGAGTCCAGCACAGGGCCACCAGGATTGTTAAGGGAGTGGAGCATCTTCATTATGAGGAGAGGCTGAGAGAGCTGGGGCTCTTTAGCCTGGAGAAGAGGAGACTGAGGAGGGGACCTCATCAATGTCTATAAATATGTTAAAGGTGAGAATGTAGGGAGTTTGGATCCAAACTCTTCTCAATATCATCCAATGACAGGACAAGAGGCAACGGGAGTAAGTTGGAGCACAAGAGGTTTAGGGTAAACACAAGGAAAAACATTTTCCCAGTGAGGGTGACAGAGCTCTGGAACGAGCTTCACAGGGAGGTTCTGGAGTCTCCATCTCTGGAGACACTCAAGACCCGCCTGGATGTGTTCCTGAGTGACTTAGTCTAGGTGATCCTGCTCTGGCAGGGAGGTTGGACTAGATGATCTTCTAGGTCCCTTCCAACCCCTAACATTCTGTGATTCTGTGATTTAGTGTATTAATCAGCTGAAGTTCTCCTGCCTCAAGCTGTGTATGTAGGTCTGGTTAGTAGGTGCTGCTTGAATTCAGATTGGATAGAGTCCTGTCCAGAGGTTTGTCCTGTGTTACCTCTTTGTTCTTGTTTCTTCCTGCTTTGGCACATTGCAGCACAGTGAGGATGAACCCATGCCACTCCATTAAAGCAAGGACTCCATTTTGGGTCGTTCCTTTGTTCTGGGGAAGTAATTGACAGCAAGTACTGTTCTCCCTGTTTACCTGTGTCTCCTTTTAATCTGTGTAGCCTCTGATGAGTAGCTGTGTAAGTTCTTCAAACCAAACAAAAGTGGCCTTTGTTTCAAAGCATCAATTTGTATTGGCAGCCAGGTCTGCAGCCCATGTGCTTTTCATTGACTGCTGCTCCAGCTCTGTTACTCACTCTTGCCAGCTTTTT
>JAOEGS010020449.1:0-11445 GCA_025447755.1 Corythornis vintsioides
CATCACCTGCAGGTAGAAGTGTGGCAGTGGTCAGAAGGATGAGACCCTTCTCCTAGGGGGATCCTGCTCCATCTTCCAGCACTTCAGCCCAAGCCCAGCCTCAAAGCAGGAAAGAATCTTGAGGAGCATAAGCCTGAGAAACCTCTTGTGCATCCCTCTCCCCCCAGCTGGTGACTTAAACTTAGCTGGCCACTCAGGTCCCTGAACCCACATCATGCTTTTAAAAAATGCCCTCTTACTCAGAAAATGATGAAAAGATGCTGTGAAGGTCTTGAAATTGGCCCCATAACAGCCATTCACTTTGGTGGTTAAATGTGGGTCAACTGAAAATCTTGGCCCAGGTGGACAAGAATTGATATCTGAAGAGAGTTTCTAATGCCTGTCTGGAAGATCTCAGCCCAGAATCCCCCTTTAATTCTTGTAAAGGGATCAGAAAGCCTCAGAGACTCAGAAACAGGCATTAGCAGCAATAGCCAAGTCACTTCAGTAAATCAAATGTGTCTGGGACTGACCCTGGGCACAGAAATTGAGTTGCACAGAAGAGTCCCCTCTGGTCCTATGAAACTCTCTTAGTCCACAAGAGAAATGGCCACATACAGACTCTTGCTTAGCACTTGTCTGGCCTGAGCTCATTCCCAAACCAGATACTGAAGTTTTAAGCTCAGTTATTCATAGACAAATGAATCTCTCTGAGGTTGTCAATGTCCCTTGAAAGAAGTCATTAAAGTACCTGGCCAGGTTATAGCAGTCACCTCAGATGCTATATAACTACATTTTCAAGAGCTCCAGCTAAAGAATCCCATCTAGTACCTGCTCATCTCTCCCCATTTCCCATCTTACCTGGTGTGGCCAGGGAGACCAGCAGGAAGACAGCAAAGACAAGGTAGAGGAGCTTCATGGCTGCAGTTGAGCTGGGATCTCAGCAAGGCTGGAGAGATGAGTCTGGGAGAGAGCTGGATGGGAGGAGGTGATATACAGGGAGGCTGCAGCTGCTGGTTTTTATAGAGCACTTCCCTGCAGAGCAGAGGGTGCTGGGGATACAATGGGAATTCATCCAAGTAGTGCTGATTGTGGCTGGACACGCAGTGATGGCACGAGCATCAGAACTTCCCATGTGTGCCCAAGCGTGCTGGCAGCCACCTCGTTCCCCCAGATCTGGTTACCCAACAGCAGAGGTGATTGCAGCACCCTGGCTTTGATGAGAGGACAAATGAATAGGGGCTCTCAGGAGCAGATTTGGTAGGAGTAGGCTGATGGGTCAGGGGGACCTGATGGAGATCTGCAGGTATGACAATGAGGGGAGAACAAGATTAATATCACAGGGTTTCAGGTGTTTCCCAACCTCTGGCAGGGATGCAACTGAATGCAACAGGGCTGAGTTGGGGCCTCGATGCACTGATAACTCTCCCTCCATTTTCCAGACTACTCACCATGGGGGGTTGCTGGCTTAGAAAGGACCCACCATCTTATCTCTGCTTGTGAAGGGAACCATGTCTGCAGAGTCTCTCTGATAAATTTAACAAATACCATCTTCAGTGTAGTCTCTTTTCTTGTCCCCTCTCCCCCCTCTGATGGATGAGCACTGGGGCTGAGAGCTCCAGGGAGCCTGGATGAGCTGACCACTTGCAGAGGCTTTAATCACCACCTCCAGACAGACCTGGGGTTTCAAACATGAGAGAGCTCTGCAAAGGAGCTTTTCCCACTCCACTTCACTGGGATGTTTAATAGCTTTATAAACAGCAAGAAAAAATATTTTTAAAGGAATTAAAGAGGTGACTGGTGAAGGGACAGAAGCTGCTGCTGGTGCAAAATTACTGAATACCAGTAATACCAGTTCACTGAAAACCTAAATTTGCAAAAAGCAGCAGAAGGGTCTTAAAATACTAACAGGCCAGCAAAATGTCAAATGCTGAATCAGTGTCAGTTAGTTTAAGGTTGTGAATTTGGAAAAAAAAAAAAAAGTATAATCTCTGTACTAATGATGGGTCTGAATCACCTAAAGCCTCTAAGGAAGGAGATTAGGGAGTCCTCAGGGAGAGTGCTCTGAAAAGATCCAGAAAATAAGTAGGGGAAAAAAAAAAAAAGGAAAATAAAATAAAATTAAAAAAAAAGAGGAAAAATTGTATATTAGGAAATATTAAGAAAGTTACTAAGACAAAATGTTGCCTCACTGCATCTGTCTGTGGGGTATTGCAGTGTGGGGTGTGCACTGCTCATCTTCCCATCCCTGGTGGCCTCCAGTAGGGCAGGAAGAGCTTAAAATAAAAGCAGGTATAGACAGGGACTTGTTTTCATAACATTAAATATACTGACAGATGTCATCTCAGGGAAGAAACACTTACTGGAAGTATATTGCAAACCTTGAAGATTTTAGAGGCTTAAGGAAGACACAGCCATGGCTCTTCAATCTTCATAACCCAAGCAATAGGTGGGATGTGATGGGAAAGCAGGCATTTATTGGAAAAGTAAACAAAAAAAAGTCCTTTTGCACACTGAGCACAGCTGAACTTGCTGAAGGAGCTGGCTTATTTTGACTCCTTGTTTGAGTCAAAATGTATTGAAAGGACAAATGCACTGAAAAAAAAAAACAGTTTATAGTTACTGAGGCAGGTACAAATTTAAAAATTAGTTGTAAAACCTTCTCGAGGAAATCACCAAACTTCGTGTTACTGGAGCGTGGGGAGTTTTACTGAGTAAAAACACTTGTTTTTGGTTTCCTTCCCAGGCACTCACTTCTGCCTAAGCCAGGCTCTGCACCCAGCCTTGGCTTGGCCTCAGTGTTCCTCTCTGAGACCTTATCTGAGTATAGAAACCAAGCTGAGTGTAAGGGGTCTGTGCACCCTGTCTGCCTCATCACCAGGACCTCTTGTTGCAATGGAAATCACTGAGTTCTCATCCTGGCCACCAAGAGCAGCCCACACCTTTCCAATATATGGCCTCTTGTGGCTCTGAGGACTTCCATGTCTTCTGAGTCTCCTCTTTCCCAACTACCATTAATCCACTTGCTTCAGACTTCTCTTACAGGTCACAACTTCTTGACCTGCTGCCGTTTTCTGAGCTCCCTTCATCCCTTTCACTGCTTTCATGCAGCACAGCTTACCAAACTGGATGGATGCATTTGCACGGGGTGCAGGGTGCTTTGGGCACGTCCCGTGTTTCAGAAAGCTCAGCTTTTGTTTATACTTGGAGGACAATTGGTGCTGCTTTCTCAACACCATGGCATTGGTCGTTTGTGCTTGCCTGTGATCTGCTGCAGCCCAAGTTCTTGATGAAGTGCCATGCAGCCAGGAACTCCTTGTTCTGTATTCTCCAGCTACGTATTCTTGTTGGATAGACAAGGCAGATTTTCCTATTACATAGTTATCATGGAATTGTAGAATCACAGAATGGTTTGGGCTGGAAGGGAACTTTGAAGGCCATCTAATCCAACACCCTTGCACTCAGCAGGGACATCTGCAACTAGAGCAGATTGCTCAGAGCCCCAGACAACCTGACCTGGGATGATGCCAGGGATGGGGCAGTGACCACCTCTCTGGGCACCCTGTGCCAGGGTCCCACTGTAAACAATTTCTTCCTTCTCTCTTGTCTAAATCTCCCTTATTTTAGTTTTAAACCATCATCCCTTGTACTCTTACTATATGACATTGTAAAAAGTCTTTCTCCATCTTTCTTATAGACACCCTTTAGGTAATGGAAAGTCATTGTAAGATCTCCCCAGGCTTTCCTCTCCTCTCCTCTCTCTCTCCTCTCCTCTTTGCTTTGTTTCTCTTTGCTTCTCTTCTTCTCTAGGCTGAACATGTTCAACTCTCTCAGCCCATCTTTACAGGAGAGGGGCTCCAGCCCACTGACTCCAAAACAGGAGTTGAAAGGAACTGCAAAGCACTAGAGGACAGGATTAGCGTTCCCATGGATTTTTTCATGTTAAAGACAAAATGAAAATAAAATATCATTTTCATTATCTGAAATGATCAAAGGAGCACCTCTCCTGTGAAGAAGGTCTGATAGAGTTGAACATGTTCATCCTGGAGAGCAGAAGGCTCCGGGGAGTCCTTATTGTGGACTTTCAGTGCTTCAAGAGGCCTGCCAGAAAGATGGGGACAGACTTTTGAGCAGGGGCTGTTGGGACAGGACAAGGGGTGATTATATTCAAGGAAGGTAGGTTTAGACCAGATGTAGAGAATAAGTTCATTCAGTATGAGCATGGTGAGATCCTGGCCCAAGTTACTCAGAGTCAATGTCCCATCCCTGGCACCACTGCAGGTGAGGATGGCTACGGCTCTGAGCAACCTGCTCTAGTTGCAGATGGCCCTGCTCAGTAGAGGGGCGTTGGACTGGGTGACTCTGAAAGGTCCCTTCCAACCCAAACCATTCTGTGACTCTATGAAAATGTTGTACAACTCGGACATTTGGGGGACACCCATGAGGGACCTCACTGCCAGTGCACCTGTTAGGGATGGATGCACCTTGATCCCCATAATGAATCTGATTTCTGGGTGTTGTGCATTGGGTTTGTGACTTGCAGACAGTGTCCAGTGCTGGCACCTCGTGTGAGGGGCACCCAGATTTAATTCCTGCATCTGTGGGGAGCAGCTCAGCTGTCAGCAGCACTGGCTGGTACTGGGTCAAGCAGAGCTTTGCCCAGTGGCTCAGCGTGTGCAGCCGGATCTGGAGGAGGGAGAACTGCCCCCGTGTGTCCGGGTTGGTGAAAGCAGCTGGAGAGCAGCAAGGAGAAGCCCACTGGAGCATGGACCTGGCTGCCAAGTGCCTTTGTGAGTGGCCCCAGCAGGTCGGGGTGACATTGCACACTCCAGAAAGCAAACAACATTTCTTTGGTTATGGGTTTGCTGAGGTTTCTCCTCCTGCCACTCTGCTCATGGCATGAGTTCCTTTATAAAACCCAGAGGCTTGAAAGTCCTCCACTGTGGCCATCTCTGATCCACTTTGCTCCCAGTGTGCTGATCTAGATCTCCACTGGCCTCCAGGCATGAGGGTGCTCTGTGCAGTCTTTGCTGTGCTCCTGCTTTTCTCCTTGGCCACCCGAGGTAAGATGGCAATGCATGGGGGTGGAGAAAGAGGGGCTGACCCAAGAGGCTGGTGGTACATGTGCCTGTCCCCTCTCCTCTCAGCCTTTGTTCCTTGAGGTGGCGGGAGGTGTGTCACCTCACCCAGCTTTGGCAGAGGAGACCAGCTACCTGCAGCTGGATCTGACTGACCTAGCTGACACAACCAGTTTGGGATGAGATGAAAGCCACTCTCCAAATGCTTGTGTCTCGTGCTCATGCAAAGGGATCTTGCCTGCAGGCTGCTGTACTGACACATGTAGAGGGGTGACTCCTAAGAGTCCAATGGTCCCCCAGCAAAATAGGAACAGAAAGCATGGATCCTCTAATAGAATCTTTTAGGCTGGAAAAGACCTTTAAGAGAGTCCAACTGCTAATCTACCACTGCCAAACCCACCATTAATCCATGTCATTAGACATCTCATCTACACGGCTTTTATATCCTATGTGTGTCTAAACCCAGAAGCACCCTGTGGATCAGTAATTCCCTGTGGCCACCAAGGAGATAATTTTTGGAGATCTGCCCTCCTAAAGTGTTGCTTTCTCTTCTAACCCATCTCTGTCTCCATCCCACTACAGGGTATGGGCAGTTCAAGGATGATTGTGATGGGTACTGTTCCTACACGTGTTCCAAAAGAGATGAGTGGTCTTTTAGCCATTCCTGTGGGAAGAAGAAGTACTGCTGCACCCCCCTACCCAAAAAGGGAAAATGATTGTGGAAGGGTCCTGCTGCCGAGGAGGAGCAGCAGCCCCAGCTGTGGGGCTCCCAGAGCTGGATTCACGATGTGTCCGAGACTGTGTCCACTGCTTGGAAATAAAGATGGGCAGATGTGAGTTCTGTGTGCTCTGTGGTTCGTTCACTTTCTGGGAAGGGAGCATCTGGAGAGGGTCTCCAGACAGATGTCCTTGGGCTGTGATCATAAGACACATCTGACAGCCCCAGACATAGCCCCAGAACTGTGCACCACTGGAAGAGAAAAGGCTTTGGGATTTTCCCATTGCTTCAAAACAGGGTGGTGGCAAAGGCTGGAAGAGGACTGTTTGACTAACGTGTCTCCTTTCTCCACCAGTCAAATCCCAGTGAAGTTTTAGGGGACACAACAGTGTCCATCAGCCCCAATCAGCCTCTGCACTGGGGATCACAGTCCCATGGCTGTGGCAGAGAGAGATGCTGAGGGGCTGGAGCATCCACCACCTTCCTCTTGCAGTCCCAAAATCCCACTCTGGGGTGCCTATAGAGCATTCACATCCCAGTGCAGCCATTTGTGGTCCCATGGTTGTCCTGGACAACGTTGCACAAAGCAAGTGACTTCTCAGCATTGCCTGTGACCAGGTTATTCTATTGGTGTTCACCAATAATAGAAGAACAGACCAGGTGGGTTTTTTCCATATCCCCTTCCCTACCCTGTCCACTGTGTGATAAACCTTCACTCCAGGCTTTCTGCAGGGGCAAATGGAGTGAGCTGGTGGTGGGTGGCTCAGAGCATCCTGGCAGAAGGTAGTCAGAGACAAAGCCTCAGGAGCAATAGTTGGAGGGTGAGATGTTTGCATCAAAAAGGGTCAACTCCCTGATTGGCTCACGGGACCAAAACCAACCCTGTTTCTCTGAAACCTTCCAGAAAATAGATTGTTTGCAGCCATGAGGCCTTTTAAACCCAGAAAAAGGCAAAAAGGTATTCATTGGGCTGAAGGATGCTGCAAGAGGAGGAGACCCAGACCTCTCCCTCTTGCAGAAAGCTTGCTTAATTTCTGCAGGGGTGGATCTCCTCTCTTCTTCATCACCGTGGTCAGGAGAGATCTTGGCACTACAGCAAGGACACAGAATTGGGTGGTGAAAAGTAATTTCTTCCTAAGGCTAATTTCTGTATTTGTTCAAAACTCTGATTGCCAGGGAAGCCTGAGCACACGGTGCCTCCAGGCATGTCTCTGCTGCCAGCTGGAGAGGTGAATCCACCCTTTGTGTCTGTACATGCAATGCAAGGTGCTCCAAGGGGCTCTCTGCCAACCACTATGATCCAAATAAGTGTGTACCAGGCAGAACTGGTGCAATCAGAAATAACTGAGTGAACAGCCTTGCACTCCTTTATTCTATCCTTAGGACACAGGATAAATGGGAGATCTGATCACTTAAAAAACCCTTATCAGTTTAAAGACTAACAAAGGACATGGGAACCCTGATAAAGCTGTGGCAACAATGGCATTTCTCACAGTGAATTTTGTGATAAGATGAATAGGTCTCTTTCCAAACTAGGTGTGTGCTGTGAGATACTGAATCTGAGTGGGTTAACATCTCCATGGGGGCTGAGATCAGGCAGGGACAGGCAGCAGGGAAATGTCACTTTTGATACAGGATGGCTCATCATGAGCCAAAGACTGTCATCTTCAAAGCAGTAACTTGTCAAAGCTTCACCTGACCTCAGACAACAGGATATGAAAGAAGGAAAAATCATCTAAACCAACCACGTGTGGGTGAGAAAATTTCACAGGCTCACAGGGTCGCAAATCTGATAAAATAATAAAAATTACAAAATAAGACACTGACTGAGAGTAAAAATCCCTTTACTGTTTCCTCCCCATTTTCCCTCAAGGGAAAAAAAAAAAAAAAAAAAAGAATTGTAGAAGGAAAGTGACCAGAAAAGCCACAAGACAGTGAATGAACTGCTAAACTGGGTTTTGAAGTGGTGTCTCTCTGCTGCATCTCCTACCTTCAAAATATTTGTGCAGCTAAAGGAAGTTTCCAACACCAGCAATTTATTCTGAATTTCTGCAGTTAGGAGAATGACTGTTTCCCCCACCCTGTTACAGCCCCTGTCATCTGCAGCTGTATAAACTCCTGGGCACCTTGCTACAGCTTCTTGGGGAGCAGATAGATCCTTCAGCTGCACTAAAAACAGGGGGGAAGGTGTGGGTCTGGATTTGGGGGTTTCATACTGGAATTTTCAGCCTTTCAGTACTGAAATGGGGGGGACAGTGATTTTCTCAGGGCCTGTTGTAACAGGACAAGAGGTGATGGTTTTGAACTAAAAGGTGATACATTTAGACTGGAGAGAAGGAAGAATTCTTTTTTTTATTCTGTGGTGAGACCCTGAGAGGCTGCCCAGAGAGCAGGACCACATTGAAATCATAAGCTTGCAGAGAGCTCTTCAACTACTCTTTACACATACACTGAGGAGAGATGTGCTGGTGATGACAGGTACAAAAGAAAAAAAAAAGTTAAAATGTCAGGGACTGAGCTTTGGTGACTAAGAAATCGATGATAAGAGACTGACATTATGAGACAGAAATATTCAGCTGTTACACTAGCAAGAAGTGCTTTCTAGGGCTAAACCTTCTTCTTGGCATCATGAAGCTGAGGATCCAAAAAAGACCTGCAATCAAAAGATATCAGATGTGTAGAAGGTGCTTGTGGCAGTTTCAGGCTTTCAGAAGAATGCAGGAAAAGGGACCAGCACTCTGGGGCCAGATTGCAGGAGAGGGAAGTCAAGAGCAGTCCTGCAAGGGGTTGCTGTTGAGGCTGCAGTGGTAAATTTGGTTATAAAAGAGCTGGAAAAGGGGCTGAATGGAAATTTTGCTGCTGGTGCTGCAGTGTTCAGAATGATGAAGGTGATGGCTGTGGAATGATCTCCCTGGTTTAAGTGACTGGCTCATAAAGTGGCTGATGAAATTCAGTGCTGGTCCTTTTAGAGTGACACACAGAGGAAAAATCCAACTAATTTTATATGCCAAATGAATGGTTCCATGTTGGTTCTTTCATTGCCCAGCAGAGACTGGGAATGTGAGTAATTAGGAGAGGAAGAGGGAACAGGGAACAGCATCATTACACTCTAGTGCTTGCTAATCCTTAGGAATTTCAGCAAGACATTTTGGAACCCTGTCTTTGCTCTTTTTTGCTTTTTCCCCATCAAGTTGGAAAGTTTTCACCTCTTTTCAACCCCCTGCATGAAGAGGGAAGACTCAGAAGCACCGAGGCTCAGATGTGCCCTCGTGAGAGTGAACGCTGAGATCTGGTGAGCCTTCAGCCTCCTTCTTACTGGGGAAGCATCAACTGGAAATGCCCTGACTGGGTCATTGCTTTGCTATTTCCACAAGCCACTCTCCTCCAAAAGTTCCACGTGAGGGAAAAAAAGGGCCAGGACAAGGAGGTACAAGTGAGAGAGGGAAGCAGATGGGCATATTAACACAAATCATTGGGCCAGACGTTTTCATTATGCCTGGCATTCCTCTTTCTTCCAGGGCAGATGCACTGACTGTCACTACAAGAACAGGCAGATCTCAAAAACATGTAGCACCAGACGACATGATAACTCCAGATTTGTGCAGAAAGTGGTTTTTACAGCTCCTTGCAGCATGTTTCCTTTAAAATGTTTCTGCAGAAGACATTCTATTTCCCTGAAAATAAGGTATATAAGGGAAAGCAGTGGGAAAAGAAGAAAGTCTTACAGCCAGGATGCAATCTATCATCACCCTGCAGCTTCCAGAAGCAGGGCTCTGAAAAGCACCACTTCTTTGGGAGCTGCAGTGTATGGTGCTGTTTTATTTGGTACTTGCCATATTTTCTCAAGTTACTTTAGCTGCCAGAAGTGAAAGAAAAAGAGTTGCTTCTCAGAATACCTGTGTCATGGGTTAAGGCTTGACTGGGTACAAAATAAATGACAGATGCTCTCTATCTAGTCTTCTCTCTTCCTGGAAGGGAAAGGGAATAAGGAAGACCCAGAGGGAGTGAGTGAGGGTGGTAAGAGCCTGTCCCAGGTTGCCCAGAGAGGTGGTGGCTGCCCCATCCCTGCCACCATCCCAGGGGAGGTTGGTTGGGGCTCTGAGCACCCTGCTCTAGTTGCAGATGTCCCTGCTCAGTGCAGGGGGGTTGAGCTAGATGACCTTTAAAGGTCCCATTTAACACACAACATTCTGTAATTGTGTGATTCTATAAAAACATCCTAACAGAGATTATTAACAGTGGCTGAATTTTACAGCATAGAGTACTGCAATTTCTCCAGAGTTAGTGAGAATGTTTTTTGACAACCCCAGAGTTCATTGGAAGGTCGTAGCAGATGCTGTCAGAGACATGTTATGTTCCTGAAATTTTTCCTTTTCTAGGAATGTCTGAGTGGGAAATGTAGGAAAACTAAATGGGCAGTTTGTAACCCTTTTTCCAATCTGAAACCTGCTGCAGAGACTTTGGTTGTGTGCTTCTCTTCACCTTTCCATTTGTCCATTTCCCATCCTATGTCCACAGAGGCCATCAAAAAATAGTATTGCTTTTATTCACACTGGCTTTGAATCTTCTGGAAGAGAAGGAGGTGGAAGATTGACAGTGTGGGTGTCTCATGTTTGCAGGTAACTCCTTGAATTACTTCAGTAACTGGTGGTCATCTCTTGGTGGCCTCTCAACTCACCTGATGGTCATCTTTTGGTGGCTCCATTTTAGGCCCCTGTATCTATATTTTTCACTACACCAATCTCTGCTTTGTTTAACTCTCTTCCATTATAATATTTTGGGTTTTCCTGCTCTCTGGCTCTTTCTCCCCACAATCTGTGGACACCTTGAGTTACTACAAGATTTCACTAGACCTGGTCATTACCAGCACTCACAAGCCCAGGACTAGGACACAAGGACATTAAATGGGACATGAAACGGGACATTAAAAAGACAATGACCCATCTTTCTATATGGAAGGTGCCTATGGTGACTCCACAGGCCTAACAGATGAGGACAGACACAATCATCACAGCAGAAAAAGCTGCTTCAGTGATCTCCTGCTAGGGATGCTGTATGCCCAGAGCAGACACCTATAAATGATGCTCTAGTAGGTGTTCTTAGCAGAGAAGCCTTTGGGATCTAGGGAGCAGGAATGATGCTCTTGCAAAGATTATTCCAGAGAAGGTCTTTGGAAGATCCTGAAGGGAGTGTGAAATCCTGCACCCATCCACTCCTGATGGTTACCCATTTGTGGTAACAACAGCTTTGCCAGAAGCTCAGATGGAGAGCAATTATTTGAGCCCCAGGACTGAATGAGGTTCCCTCCCACACGAGACCCATGGGTTTTGTTGTGAGGTTCAGTGGGGAGAGGGACACCCAGGAGGGTGTTATTCCAACCACAACTTTTTCACCCACTTTTGACTTAATTCACTGTAGGAAGCAGAGAGGAAAACTCTACATTTAGTACCTTTGTTACAAATTTTGTGCAAAAAGAACAACAAGATGTACTGCTAATGGACTTTTTGAGCTGGGCTTGGACAACCCATCCTAAAGCTTTATGTGGGATCATGAAGACACAAGGAACCACACCACACACACCAGAGTTACATCTTTTTTTTTCTCTTTTTAATTATTGAGAGGAGGGGGTGACAATTGGGTTTGACAGTTGAGAAGCTGCTCCCAAAGCCA
>JAOEGS010020452.1:0-15210 GCA_025447755.1 Corythornis vintsioides
GGGGGGGGGGGGGGGGGGGGGGAGGGGGGGGGGGGGGGGGGGGGGGGGGGGGGGGGGGGGGGGGGGCTTGTGTTTAAATATAGCAATAGCCATAACTATCTTGACTTCTAAAATTATACAGAAAAACGAGCACAAACAAAAATTTACAGTGTCAGTGAAATTAATTCACTGGAAAGTGAGGATAATCCATGCTCATAAAAAGCAGAAAATAACTTCATGCAGCTGACAGTTTTATTATAGGAACATAAGAAAATGGTGACAGAAAATGATATTTTGATGCCGATTGTTCTATTTGTGCCTCTTTCTCTGTGTTTTCTTTTCACAGGTCTGAGCTTTTAATACACCCTGACTGTTAAGTAATAAGCAAATGGAATGGTGTGAATTAATTATCTCTTTCATTTAAATGTACAATTTAATTAAGTTTATTGGTGGGAGAATTGACATCTTGAAAAGTTCTTTACATTTAAGAGATGTTAAAATAACAAAATCACTGAAGCTTAAAGAACATCAAGTAGGAATGGCATTTGTTTTCCTTAACTGACGGGGAGATGTAAAAGACTTACCCTGTTGACTTTTAAAAGATCTAAAAAATAAAATCAATTAAAATAATTAGAAAACTGAACTAATTTAAAATATAAATTTGTTAAGCACCGAAAAACAAGCGTTAGGTATAAATGTATATTCTCCAGGGGGGATTATAATTTGCTATACCTATGAGTAGAAAACTTTTTCAAGAAGAATTAATGGAAGGCATGTTTGATTGATTTTGAGGGTGGAAGGAGACTTAGACACTGATTTTTATTTTATTTTTATTTAGTTTTAAGTCAGACCCTGTAAATATTTTTCACTCCTATAGCTAAACTAGTAATGTGGAGGTATTTTCTGGTTTTACCACAAAGATCAAAAAGAGTGACTTTTCCTCTGGCACAGCTTCATCATTTGTAAAAACAAAACAAAACAAAACAACAACAACAAATAACCAAAAAAACAACAAAAACAACCAAAAAAAAAAAAGGAGCTGTTATTTCATGAGCTTGGGTTTGGTAAGTTCCTGTTGTGTATCACAGCAGAGAGAGGGAAAAAGGTCAAAGTTTATTTGAGCTGCCTGCTTTGTGGGGGTCTCTGTTTGAATTCTGCACACAGGGATTGATCCGTCCCTTCCTGGTGTCCCTCTCTCCTGCTGCCTGGAGAGGGGGGATTGGTGCTGGGGATGAAGGCAGTTTAGAAAGGCAACAGAAATGTAGGGAAATGAGTTCTTGCAAATTAAAGGTTGAGTGTCTTAAGATATAATAAATAACATATACTCTCTCTGGTTATAGAGAAAAAAAACCACAAATGCAGTGGGTAGCAGAAAAGCTATGGAAATAAGGCTTAAACCTTAAAATCCAGAAGAGGAGAATGAAAGAAAGAAATATAAGAAAGCCTCTAAAGATGCCCTCATTTCAAAAAGAGAGCAAAAGGCAGTGTCAGACACGAGCACAGCATCTTTCCTCCATGTGCTTTGTATTCCACTCTTCCTGAGTTTCTCACTTTGAGCCATCTGGGGCCAAAGAGGGGGCAATGGGAAGGGGAGGCAGCAGGACTGATGCTGCAACCTGTGCCTGGGCTGGGCTGCGGTGCTGTCCCTCCACACTGACATCTGTGGAGGCATATGGGGTCCCAGCCACATGGCCAAAAGGTAAATCAAAGCAGCTGCTCCTCAGGAGGACTCTTCCTGGCTAGCACACATCTCCTGCATGCCTGCTGGACCGGGCTTCTCACATAAGCCATTTGCAGCCACAGCAAAGGAAGGAGAAGGTATAGAAAAGTCTCATGGGCTTGAGACAGAACAGCACCATATTCTGGTCCCCATCTCCAGAAGTTTTTACTTGGCTTCAGTTGCCCGGTGAGTGGATAACCTGTAGACAGAGGCGGTCCTGTTTGGCAAACAGGATTCTGTCCACCCCTCAGTGAGGAAGCCAAAATCTTTCCTTGGTGGCTCCTGATCTTGACTAGGCTATAGTTTGGGTGGCAGGGGATGCGCATATGTCCCATCACAGTAAGGAAGGGACTACACCCAACTGTCCCATCTTGGGCAAATGATCTAATCTCCACTATGTTAACCAGAACAGGGCAGCAGATCGGCACCATAGCTTAGTAACCAGACTCCTGGAGAAAAGCTGAAGCCTGCAGGTGAAGGGAGGTGTGAGGGGAGAGCAGCCTCCCCAGGATTACAGAGCACTGTGCTGGCCTTGGGCAGCTCCCACCTGGGCTGTTGTGCTGCACAGGGTCCCCAGTGAGGCATCTGCATCCTCAGAGCAGAGGAAGAAACAAGTATCATAGTCAAGACATGTATTGTATTGTGCTCTGGAGTTGGGGGCTTAAAAACAAAACACTGCATCATGCAACAGTGAGTTGCCTTTTTTTTTTTATCTGAAAACATGTATGCAATTTTGAAAAGACTTCTGAAGTGGTCTCACTCCCATTTTAATCAGCATATTTTTAAACAAACCTTTGTGCTTATGTCCATGGTGAAAAATGATTGAAAGCATGCTAGTTGGTTGTGGTTATGCATCAGACTGACCACAATTGCTGAAACAGAACGTGACCTAAAACTGCTAGAAGTTGCCCCTTCAACTAAAACCTTAGCTTCTCATTTAATCAGTTGTTTATTTTGCTGATAATGGTGTCTTGGTATCAGCAGAAAGAATGCAACTCTTGTTTCTATTTTTGTGAGACAAATACCTGCTTCAACTAAGCTACAGGGCAGCAAAGTAGCTGGTTTGTAACCCTCAGGACGGCACCATGTCTTCTGTGCCTAGCATTCTTTAAGCACAAATAATAAACTGGTTAACTCAGTAAACAGGGTGTGTGGAAAGGTTTTAGTAATTTATATTTGTGGTAAGGTGCAGCTGGAGATTCAGGGCTCTTGTAGGGCTCCATTAGAAACCTGCAAAAATTGGACACTGGACAACTATGAATTGGAGTTTCGTATTTCTTTCTTTTATGATTTTTCAATCCAGTTCAGTGAGCATAATCTGGACCTGAAATTAAATCAAATGAATGCACAGAGTTCTGGTACTAGTCTAACAAGTTAACACCTTTTGCTTTTCCATATGCTCAAATGCTTTGTGTAGATCTGTGTCGTGGTCCCCGCCTTGGACAGGGAAGCAGCTGGAGTGCAGGGAGAGACACTGCAAAGCAGTGGCAGCACCTGATAGTGGGATCACAGCCCTCCTGAAGCCTGGTCTGGAAACTGTGGGTGTAGCTAATGCGAGATCATCTGTTCCTCAGCTTCTGGCACTCGCTGAGCTTAAGCACATTGCCCCCTGAAGTTCGCCACTACAACCATACAGCAGCCCAAAGTCTTTCTGTCTTCATTGAGACTTTTATTTTTAACTTTTTTTGCAGTCTTCTTACGTGACATATGACAAATTGTTTAACCTTTTCCTTCTCCATCTTCCTTATCTACCAAGAGAGAATAACACTCAGCTTTGAGGACTGCAGGAGACTAAATTCATAAGCAATGGCAGAGTGCTCTGTGATGTGTAGGTTGCAGGTTCTATCTAGGTCCAAAGCATATTTAAAACTGAGGAAATGTTTGATTCCATCTCCAGCTGTTTGGTGTGGTTTCTCTGACATAAAAATTATTGCCATAGAAGCTTTAAAAGTTGCCACCTGTGGCCTTTGCTTTTATTTTTCACGACTCTCCTTTCTTTGTTGCATAGGTGACAGTTATGACTTCTCCTTAAGCAGCTTTCATCTAGCAGAATAACAACTTTCCCTTCCACTTCTCTATATGGGAGGAAAGTCTTTCATTTGCTTGCATATGAGTTTTCTGCATTTAGTTTTTAGCTTTAATGTAACAGTTTTAAATCTATAGATGCCTTTTATTAAGCAATTATTACATTTTTATCATATCTTACTAAAGTCCTGAAGTGTTACAAAAGACATTTGGAATATAATAAAAAACCAGAAAGATTCAAGTTTCATTCACCTTCCAAAAAAACTGACATTCATGTTATTTTCCATAATGTTTGTTTGTAAAAATAAATAAATATGTATATGCTAAGAAGCTAATTTAAAAAAAAAAAACAAAGTTCATAGGGCATAAGCTTTCTTTTCATTTTTGAAAATGTACTTTCTAACAGAGCTCAATCTATTTGTAATTACTCAACACTACAGAATCTCTCCTTGGGCAGAAGATTAGATAATAAAGTGTCTACGACAAGCACAATCTTTAAAAGGGCCGGAGAAACAGCACCTAAGATAGTAGTAAGAGCAAAAATTCTACTTGAAAGAATACACTGGTGTTTCTATTTACTAACTTATCAGCTGTGCTTAAATTAACTATGACTGAAGTATGTTCTACCCTTTTCCTCAATTAACTTTTCATTCATTCACAAATTCGTTGGGCCTCACCCTGGAATGAGACCCTTCCTTCTTCAAAGAGCCGGGGTGACCTGCTACAGTTTCCAACTAATCAGAGAAACAAAAAAAAAAAAAAAAAAAAAAAAAGCTGAGATTAAATCCCAAGGAAGCCAGGCTATCTTGGAATTCACTTGCAAGAATAAACATTGTCACTTACAACAAGCAGATCTGCAGATACTTAACAAACCCCAGGGTGCTCTAGCAGTGAAGATTTCCACATTTGATTGCCGTCTTCTCCACCAGATGAGTTTTCTTAGGTTTTTATCTAATCTAGAAGTTAGCTGGTGTGTTGGACAAAAGAAACTTTTCAGCACACTTGTAAGAGTTTAATCAACCCTCTGTGCCCCTATCTGTCACAGTCAGCTCAAATACTGCAATTCATAAAAATCACATTAAAATAATAATTAAAACAAAACCACAGAATTGAGAATTGTAATCGTGTGTGTGGGTCAGCTTACGTGTGACCTTTGTCTTTTGTAAGAAAAAAGAGGATAGACTTTTAAATACTTTTAAATTCTACCATTTCTGAAGAAGCCTTACGATAACTTTGCATTAATTATTCTTCTGCAGAAAATGTTGTTTCAGATGTTTTTCCACTGACAAGAACAGGGTTTGTGTGCTGACAGAATGCTTGGAGCTAAATACATGCCAACAATACAGATATCCTTAGAAAATAAAAGTATAGCTCTGGAGTCAGAAGGCTGCTAAGATTTAATAAAGAATTCCTTGATCTGCTAGGCTGCTGGGATGTCCCAGTGCTGTTGATTGTGGTTTTCATTTTATGCAGTTTAGATGCTGCAGAGCTGTCTGGAAGGTGTCCATCCAAAACAGTCTGTCAAAGAAAAATCTCCAAAGAGTAAAATTATCAACAAACAATTTTGAGTAAGCTTTCTAATATAGTGATTCATGTTATATGCCTTTGAAAGCTGTTCCTGATGTGTTCTCCTTGGAGGGGTAAAGTATGGATGGTAAATACCTTCTCATAACTACCATGTCCATAGAAGGAAGGAGATAAAGGGACCAGGAAACCTGAAACAAAATGTGCTAATCGTGCATGACATATGTCATGAAGAATGAAAACAGGATAAAACCAGCAGTCAGATCAATGGGTTTCATGTCAGAATCATCACAACACACCTAATCTGTGTGCATCTCCAGCAGTTACTTTGAACCCCTTTAATGCTAATACTTTTCTCTCTATGCTTTGCTGTATTCTCGAGAAGCAATGGAAAATTAATACTTCAGTAAATTGAAAGACAGCGATAAAGAAAATGGAAGAGCTTCCTAGGCAGAAAAGTTTGTGCACCCCAACTTGTTCTGGGTTGTTCAGATGCAGATTGAAAAGTCCAGTGTAAGGAAATGTGATAGCTTGAGTAAGTGTCCGGTAGCTCTTATTTTAAGACTCTGCCTTTACAGGACAAAAAAAAAATAATCTTTCTGTCCCTCTCTCTATGCCTATCTATCCACTTACTATCATACCTGGGTTGAATATTGTATATTGATATATTGTATATATACAATGTATATATAATATAATGTATATTGTAATATATAAATGTTGTATATTGAATATTGGTGGTGACTTTTTTTTTTGTCTTTAAGACCAATTGACACAACTAAAAAAAATAAAAATAAAAAAAGAGATAAGCAGTGGGATGCAAAGAATCTCCTTCAAATCAGATGGCTGCTGGAAGTGGATTGAGGCCTCCCAGCAGTCGTGGGCTGCAGTGGGCTGCCTAAACTCTCCCGTAAGTCCTTCCGCTGGCAGAACTGCTGAACAGATGGTGGGAAGTGTGAAGCAGCCAGAGATGGTGGATTCTTTGGTCAGCACAATTGGATCTGAAAACGGATGTCTGTCTGCCACCTTTGCTGTGCTGAGAAAATGAAAAATACAGCAATGCTGGGACTGAGGCAGATTGCTTACCTTCCATTTGAGCACAGCTTAGATGGACACAGTAAAATGGTAAATGGTGGTTTGACATCGAGCTTTGTTCCTTAAAACACAGCACAAACAAGCTCTGAAGGGAAAGTTGAAGAGCTTCTTGTACCCTCTTGCTCCACAAAACAACAGCATAGGGCCTGCTGAGTTCAGCTTTGCTTCTGCTAACCTAATAGTCTATAGACAGGCATAGTGGCAGGAGAAAGCCCCAGAGGAATAACTAAAGGACTGCCATGCTGAGTAGGAGTTTACACAGGCTATGCTCTTTTTACAGTCTATGTCTACATCTGAGGTGAAGATTAGTAGGCTGGTTGCCTCAGAGCAAGCAGAAAACATGTTTCAGACTGCACATTTTCACAGCTGACTTGCAAACTGGTTTCAAGAGTGCACTTAGAGCAAACATATTAAAACCACTATTGTTTGAGCACTTTATCCTTTTTTTTGTTTAAAATTTTACGAAAGACTCAAAATGGCTTTCCTTTAATTTCAGTTAACCCAGTCACTCTGTATTTCTTCATACAGGTTGTGAAAAACAGGATTTTATGAGCAATTCCAACAATACATGAAGAGTCTATCAACGAATAGGTAGTGCCAAAGTCTTAGGTACACAGGATCACTGCAGTAAAAACAAAGGGATTGTATGGGTGGGAATAGGAATAGATTTTGCAAGGAATGTGGGTTCCCAAAGGAAGTGGTAACTTTCATAAACTCTTGAAGAGCTGTTTTCCATACCCTCCTCTCTCATCATGTTCTTCTTATAAACTGGGCTGTTCAGTAAAACTTGTAGTTTTCTGGTCCACTGTGCCCTGATATTATGGCTGAACAAGTGGGGTGAAAAACAGACGTGAAATTTTCACAGAGCAGAACACACCACACAAAGCCTTGCCTTGGTTTCAGATTTCTTTACCAATCCAAACCCCAGACAAGCTTCATTGAAAGGTTTGTTAAGGTTCACGAGCCACAGGATGAGTTTGAGGGTGTGCCAAAAAAAAGAAAGGTCTGGAGGAACAAGCAGAAACTGGAAGCAGATCTACTTTGTGCTCTACCGAGGGCTGGCTGCAGGTCTTGGGCAGATCATCCTCCTTCTCTCTTCTGTCTCTCAACTGGCATGGCATGAGTAATGCTGCTGAATTCTGTGTCTCACTAGGACTAGAGTTGGGCTATAGAAACTTCCTACTAGAACCATAGCAGCAAAGCTGTAGCAGGAACTCAGCTGGAGAATCCTTTTCCTGGTCTGCAGAAGTCATCCTGAGGACAATAAATGATACATTCCTGAAGAGATTTTCTTTTTCACTTCTAACATCACCTTCTCATGGATTTTGCCAGGATACCTGTGGCAGCTACTCCGTTTCCTCTCAGGCAATGGAAATAATTGTCAAATGTAGTATAGTGAGTGGAACATAAGAAAGAAGCTTTGAACTCACCAAGAACTAGGCAGAGGAGGAGCCCCGCTCCCACGTTTATGGGCACACCAGTGTGTGTACGTGCATGGGGGGAGGTTTCTATCAGTCATGCTACAGCTCCTTACAAATTACCATGAAGTCACAAGCTGGAAGTAGTCTGATAGGAAAGTTCTGAACCTGGGTTCCATTTTATTAGGGTTATTTAGTGTTACAGTGATAGCTTTACCAGGGATGTAAGAAAAGACGCTGATGAAGAAAGAAAAAAACCCAAAGGGCAAACATGAAAAACACCGTTAATACTTTCAGAAAAAAACAAAGGTCACAATACTGATCTTTTCTTTCAGGTAAATGATGCAGCTCTGGATCACAGCTCTAATATTTCATGAAAAACAGGTTGTCATAAAAAGCAACAGTCATCACTCCACTGACTTCAGACAACACTTTGTTTTAAAGATGAGTAAACACACTAAACTGTTTGCTAATCTATGCTGTTGTTTGGAGAAATGTGACTAAAGCCATGATGCTCTGAGTTAAAAGTGCTCAGGTGTGTTACAAGTAATTTCATATAATAAGGCATCCCCCTATGACTCCCTATTTAATCAAGCACCTTATTTTGCTGTTTAAATTCTATGATTGCCTTTAAGAGGAGCCATGTGGTTTTGACCACGTTATTAGAAGTGTTCAAGGTATCTTGTTGTTTTGTCTATAAGCTTCATTTAAATATGGCAAGTCTGCAAAGCCCTACCCACAAATTCCTCAATACCAGGGGGAAGAGAGCTCTTTCATGTCTGTAAAATAATTTTATTGGGTATTAAGACTACTTGCTGCAACCACATTCATTGTAGGGGTGATGAAATAAGAGGCTTTCTGACAATCCTATAACATACACAGTGGAGTGTCAAGATATTGATTACACTGAGCAATTGTGGGTAAATCTCATTTTGCTGCAGCCACACTAAGTGGTGTCCAATACATTCAAAAAGAGATTTTCTGCTGCGTATGTCTAGACATAGGTCTAGAGAGGGTAGAAAAATACTGGATACAGTATTTGCAGCCACATAGTAGGAAACAGGGAGGTCTCTGTTATCTTTACTTCATATGGGATGAAGTAAGTCTGTGGCAAGTTAAACTTGTTGAATTTAGTAGATATTGTTGTGATACAGGGCTATGTAACAAAAAAATAATAAAAGTGCTGAAATTAAGACTATCAGCTGCACACGGGGCCACAGAAATGATCAGAGGGATGGAACATGTCTCCTGTGAAGAAAGGGGTTGTTCAGACTGGAGAAGACTCTGGAGAGACCTTATTGTGGCCTTCCAGTATTCCTTCCCTTAAAGGAGGCTTTAAGAAAGGTGGGGACAATTTTTTAGGAGGGCCTTTTGTGATAGAACAAGGAGTAGTTGTATTAAACTAAAAGAGGGCAATTTTAAACTAGATACAAGGAAGAAGTTTTTATGATGAAGGTGGTGATACACTGGAATATATTGCCCTGAGAGGTGGTAGAAGCCCCAACACTGGAAACATTCAAGGTCATGTTGGATCAGGCTCTGAGCAACCTGATCTAGTTGAAGATGTCCCTGCTTATTGCAGGGGGGTTGGACTAGATGAACTTTAAAAGACCCTTTCAATGGAAACTATTCTATGATTCTATTGTTCCAAATGAGGGGTACCTCCAGCTTTTTGGATAAATTTGTGTGATTCTCAGCATTTCTGCAGGGAATAATTTGTTCCAAAATGTATGAGCAGAAGCTGTATGCAGATCATTTTCATGGGAACTAGACATGGCCTAGACCAATTAATTCCTTCTGCCTAAGAAAGAAAGATCAGCGGATATGTGACAATCACAACAAAAGGTAAAGTTCCTCCTCAGTAGAAACTTCAAAGACCATGTCAATATTACTGGCTCACATATATGAACATGTGTGTGCACCTGCAAACACATCTTCAAACACCCCCCTGTTTATTCCACAGGAAGAAAAAAAAAAGATCACAACACACCATTATTTTAATTTTCAGGTCTAAATACCTGTATGCAAATAAACATTAAAGCTGTAACGCATATGCATGGTAGTTTCCAAAATGAAAAGGTTTGCTATGAACAGATTTCTTCAGATACTTTATACCTTCACCCTGCAACTTTATCATTTCTTTGTCCTTACCACCACTAAATACCTTGTAAATCAAATGAAATCTAAATGTATTACTACTTCCAATGTGATAATAGTTAGGAGTAAGTTGCTGTTTATGCCACTTCACATTTCAGATTAGTTCATACATGCTGATTAAACAGGACAACTTCTGCAAAACTTGTCAGCTCAAATTAGGTACATCAAGTATATTGTTTTGCAGAAGATTTTTTGGAGTACATTACATCATACATCTTTATCACTTCCTGAGAATATCAATGCATTTTCCAAATTCATACATCTTATCTTAAATAAATCTGCTAGGAAGATGAGTATTGCAGATTAACCCACTATGTATCGATAAGGAAACTGAGACAGAGGCCTAGATCTTTGCTGTTGTAATTCTTCTCTCACAAACTAACCAGGTCCTGGGCATAGAATAATAAATGCCATGTATGTATTTGCTGCACTGTTTTAAACATATTTAATGAATTAGCTGGACTATTATTATGACAGTGACTGTATATTATTGGAAGGATGGGACATCAGATTCCTCTCTTGCATCCAATATCCTAAACATTGTAGTCTCATGTATGAGTGTATTGGTTCTGGAGTGTGTTTGAAATATCTCCTAAGGTTTCCCTGAAAAAGACATGCATGGAAGAATCCTATTAATACTTGATTATTTATAAACTTAAAACTTACTAATGGTCTGAGTGAGGTTTCTTAAGAGTTGTAGAAAACTTCTAGGACTGTGACATAGCTGTGACCCCTTTAAGCCATAAAACCTCATCCACCCTCTTGTGTCATGGGTTCTCCGAGTGTGATAATCACATGTTAAATACACACTTAACCTCTTACCAGTGTAGGAGCAGACCAGCATGTTCGTGTCTCCCTAACAGAGCTCGGGAGGAAGAGAGGAGCAGAAAGGAGGATTACACGACTGCCACTGCTAATGATTGCTTTCCAAATAAGTCTGTGGTCATTGACTGGGCAAGGCTGGAAAACTTCCAGCACGGTTGTTTAGACTACTTGACTGGGTGATATATAGCGACTTCTTTTTACAGTGCTGTTAGTGTCTTTAGACTAACGTGGAATAGGATTCAATAAAAATACTTTTCTTGTGGAGGAGGGGAAGCTAGTATTTTATTTTTGCTGGGAGACACGTTGAAGTGTTTCAAACGGACTTAGCGGTGACCTGACACTCGCTGCCGGGCTGGGGGTGCTGAGCGGCTCGGGTCTCCCCCCCGGTGCGGCACCCGTGAGAGACTGCGCCCTGCGGCCGGCCGGAGCAGGGCGTGGGGTTGTGTGTGGGGGTGTGTGAGCCTGCGGGCAGCGCTTACCTTCTCAGCCTCTTGTTTATGTCTCCCGACCATTAGCCGGGACCTCACACCGCAGACCCTCGGGGGGTTGGAGGCCGAGTTCACCAAGCGGCAGCCGGGGGTCACTTTGAGAACAAGGTGTGAGCGCGGCGTTGGCGGGGCAGGCGGTGCCTCCCCCCGCTCCACACTCTGTGCTTCGAGGCGAGTCCCGCCATGAGGGCGGGCAGCTTCTCAGCGGCGACAGAGCCAGGAGCCGGCGAGGGCTAAGGCGCTGGGGAGGGCGCTGCCCGGCACGGCACATAACCCCAGGGCAGGGTTCAGCCCCATGCTCCCCCCGTCTCCGCCGCCGCCCCCCGAGCCGCCTCCGCGCCGAAGACTGGGCCCGGTCCCCCCCTAGCGGCCCGGCCGCCGGTGCGCTGCCCGCCGCGGAGCAGGGGGAGCCTGCCAGGGCTCCCCCGAGAGTAGTCTGGGGCGTCTGCAAAGTGAACGGATGTGTCTGGTGTGTGAATCCGCCGGCCTCGCTTGGTAAAGCGAAGCCGAGGACCCCAAAACCCCTTTGGACCCGAACAGCAGAAATCGCGCTTGGGGGCTCTGCTGTCTGTGAGCGGGAACGGGTGTTTTCAGTCCGGCTCCGGGTGGACGCAAACCAATGCCGTGGAAATCGCAGGACTCTGTGTTGGCAACTGAAGAGCCTCCTTTAGAAACCGCGTTTCAAATTCACCCTCCATCGCAGGTTTGAACCTGCAGGTCCTACCCACTTAGGTTCGGTTTTTGTTTAAGGCAGGCTGCAATGAGGCAGAAATGGCTTGAGAGAAAACGGCTGTTTCAGAGTGTGGGAGTACATATGTACCAGGAAAAGGAGACGTTATGTTTGATCCTACGTCTGTTTATATGTTCACAAATAAGGCATACTCCTGACATATGGATTACCTATATTTTCCCTATACATACAGAAGCATAAAATATGTGCACACAAACACAGGTAAATACACCAAAAAGGTGTATGGAGAGAGCCTGCTGTGCTGGGCAGCTAAGATTCTTGTCGTGGAACTGCAACACTGTTAAGAATCAGCCATAACCTTCCTTTGCTTAAATTAAAAACCAAACCAAACCCCAAATTTAAACAAACACATGAACCAAGAAGCCTATAAAATACAAGATAAAATTTTGGGGAAAAACCCCAAAACATTAGTGAAAGTTTTCCACAGAATAACAAATTCTCCACACACACTGCAAGGTTAGCAAGACCTTGAATGCAATAAAGTTGCCCCATTTCCTATTTTGATTGTTTTTATCTCTGTCGCAAAAAAGCTGTTCTCCAAAGACTGTCAGAACCTGTGAGAACAATCTTTTTTTTTTTCTCACTTGTAGACACAAAAAATACTTTCTGGAGAAGCTCACCGTGCTTTGCAAACAAATATAGCAGCATCAAACTTATAAGTGTGTGTATTTATATACATATCTATATATATATATGTTCCAGTAGAAAGAATCCTTCCCTCTCATCAAATCTTTGCTGGAGGAGTTGAGTTCACTGTATCAAGAGATTTGTAGAATTTGTAAAATTTTGGATTAATCTTATCTGGAGAGTACACCCGGTCTCCCCCTTCTCTCTTTGTACTCACAACTGTTTTCTCAACTTCTTTGCCTCACAGCTGCACTGCTAATAATTTATCTGCCCCGTCACCTCCCTCATACTAGTTGATCTGGGTCTTCTTCAAAGCCAGAGGAGTGAGCGGTGGGACGGCTGGCGATCCAGGCGGCACACTAGCGAGGGGGGTATGAGTGAGCTTCAAATTCTCTTTGGTCATGAGTTCACGTGCCTTGTAAAGCTGCTGGATAGACTAACGAGATAAAGTGGAGATTAAAAAAAAAAACATTTTCAAGATGAGGCCAGATCATCTTTGATCTAAGGCAAATTGGCGCTGCTCTGTCACTCTAAGCTTGCACTAAAACAAGCCTAGCTGGAGACAGGAGGAGCTGCCCGAGTGGTGTTGGGAGGTAGCAGGCTGTTGTTTGCTGCCATCTCAGTGCAAGTGTCATAATCCAAGGGATGGCTCTGAAGGCATTTTGGCATGTCCATGATCCAGGTGCGGTAGCAGGCCTTTGGAAATACCAAGCCTTGGCATAGCAGCCTCTAAGTTGCTCCAGTGTGTACCAGAAGACTATCCCGCAGTGTGTGGGTCAACAGTTGGGGCAGCACAAAGGTGGTTTGAGTTGTACTTCATGCTTGTGTGCGAGAGGAAAGATTGGGGCCAAACTGTATTATCTGACAAACACACAAACTGGAATCATTCACATCTGGAAGTAGCAGCCAGCCAGCCAAATACATTCAGTATCAAACATTTGGAATGGGATAGTTTCCTCTGAGTCTCCATGACCCAGGCTACTAGTGATAAAAGGAAATTCACTCTATGTGAGCTAAAAGTTATTTCAGTGCCAAATTCTGACACACACCCCCCCCAACCCCGATCTCCCTGTTATCCCTCCCCTTCTGTTCTCCTGCCTGGCTTCATGTGAAGGGCATTCAATGCTGAGCCAAGCTCCATTGTTTCCTTTGTTGTTGTGCATCCAGCAGCATATAATCAATAACTTATTGGCTTAGTGTCTGCTGAAAAAGCCCACCAGTGCCAGCAACTGCATCTCCTGGTAGGACCTAAAAGCAGGGCAGAGTGATAAGAGAAGAGAATGAAAGGTGGGAAATGATGGAAAGATGCAAACTGAGACACCTGGGTTCCCATGGATTGGAGGGAGGTAAGGATTCAAGGACCTGGGTATATTTTTTGGTCATGGTTTGATGAGGAAGGGAAGAAAAGTGTTGGACTTAGACTGTGTCTAGTGATGGAGCAGAGAAGAAGCCATGCCTCCTTGAGCCCATATGGATGAGCTGACACAGGACCAAGAGCTGCTACTGCCATGGCTTCCTTGTAGATGAAGGTTTGTAGGCAAACTACATTTGGAAACACGTTTGACAATCCCGAAGTTTTTTAACTCATCCTCTTCACAGAATTGAAACAAACTACACTGCATTTCTCAGGGATCAAAGGAGGTCATTTGTTCATCTGCTTCTACCTACCAAATAGAAAGTGTTGGTAAAGACTACATATTTTTTGCCATTATTATAATTTCCTTAATAAACAATTTCTGCCAGAGGACCCAAATAGCTTTATAAACCTTGTCCCAATGTTAATGTGGGCCAACTGAGATGTAGAACAGTTGAGACATGAGTTTTTCTAAGATACATAAAGGAATCAAGCACCCAGCTCTGCCTGGCTTTCCCTGGGAGCTGTGTATCTCAGCCCCCTTGGAAATTCCAGCCTAAGCGATTTGCCCCAGGGTCACACAGTGAGTCAGTATGTGAAGTGGGAACAGAGCCAGGCTGTTCTGACTCTGTTTCCTATCGTAACCACTGGACTACTCACAGGATATTTGGTCATGCAAATCTCATTGCACAATATCTTGTCAGCAATGTTTTGCCATGAAAAAAAATGTCATCCCTAACAGCACATGGGGTCCCTTGAAGACAGAAATAGTAAACCCCAGTCTTTCTATATATTCAGTACAAAAGATGACACATCCCACTGTCAGATCTTATTACAATCAAATATTTGTGGTGAAAGAACCAAGATGAAATGATGCAGTCCTGATAAAATGGCTATTAAAGACCAGATGTATGCACCTGGAAAATGGGACTCACTGCATTAAGTATCAGGCCACAAGTATTCCATTTCCTATTTGGGATCAGATCTAAAGTCAAATGAGATCACTCATGCTGAGAAGACTCTTCTCAGTCTTAAAAATTAATGTAGAAGTGAAATAATGCAAGTCAGATATTCAATATAGGTTGCCCTAACCCAAAGAAAAATATGTTACATTTGTATATATAAACTCAGCCAGTGAAATAAATCCAAATATATTAGTGCAGTCAGAAGGAGAATTTGTCACTATAGATGAAACTGTCCCTAGTATAATGGAATTGGTGAGTTACAGTCAGCTGTCTCTTCAGTTA
>JAOEGS010020454.1:0-37393 GCA_025447755.1 Corythornis vintsioides
AATCAGGAGTTCTCTCATTAAGTGCATGACAGCACATTAAGGGGCAACAAGAGAAGCAGAATGTGAATCTGTGAATCAGAGGCCACACTGTTTTTCCTGAAAGCTGCTTTTCATCTTCCAGGTGCTCTACAAAAAATGTAGTGCAACTAAACATGACAACACACATTTCAGGAACGATCATCCTTATCTTCTGAATAAGGAAAATGAAGCAAAGATCTTCAAGCAGATTTGCCTGAGCTAACAAAGCAAGTAAGTGACAGAAAAAAGACTGATGTCTTGTTCCAAATTCACTATCTTATCAGAGCTCGTTCTCTCCTTTTAAACATGAACTATCAGCAAGCAGATCATTATTCAAGCCCAAGAACATGCTTGTAATGATTCCAGACCTTCACAAGAATTCTAGAACCTGAATTCAGCATCTCATTAATCTCAAAGAATAAGTTGTAATTTATTCTGTATGATGTATCTGTAGATGTACCAATTTTAGATGTCTTTCAACAGCTAGCTATCCTCAATCTCTCAATCTGCCTATCTATGTCCAGGATGCCTTGTGGGTGCTAGATTCAGCAGTATGATGGCTTTAATGAGCTCTGTCCTGTTCCATGAGCTGTGACTGATGAGCACTGCCCATCATTTCCCATCCCAAACGAAAGGGAACTTTCAGGGAAGATGATTCAGGTCAACATCTCTCACTAAGTGAACTCAGCAGGTAATAGCTCAGCTGATGGCATTATACCATGTTAAGGTAATTGAACCCTACCATGTTGAGTACAGGCTAAAAAGGGAAGTTTTCTAGTTCAACCATGAGAATACTTGGTAAAGATGCCAGAAGTGACATTTTCGACTGTTATCTTTTATCTTTAAAAGATCTTTTCTATTACTCTATTTACCATAGTAAACTATTATTGAGTAACAAAAGGTATTCATCACTTTTAATAGTCTGACAACTAGTCTCCAGATTTATTCTGCCTTAGGAGTGAAAGGGTCTTTATATAAAGGTTGAGATCTCAAACTGCATGACTCTCAATAATGCAAATTAAACCCTCACTCCTTAATATTATTTCACTGTTGTTGAAATTTCCCCAAAATAGCATATTTAAGTAGCCATCTTCGAAATCTCATTCAATTCAAGAAATATCCTTCCAGTGGAGCAACAAAGCCACGGACTAATAACAAATTTTAGAAATCCAATTTGTTTTAACTGTTTGTATTATATGCTTATGTTTTCATTTCCTTCATCCTGGACATCCAATCTATTGTGTTAAACATTTGAGTATTACCACTTTCCATTTTGATTCTCATTTCTACAATGCTGGCATCAATATAATTTGAAACCAGTAATATCTGTTAGGAAAAAAAAAAAAAAGGAAATTATCTTTCAGGATTTTACAAACATGCATTTATGGTTTTCAGAAGTACTAATGCTCTGTCAGGAACTTGATAGTTTTGTGCTTCCCATGAGAAAATAATCTGAAAGTCTACATTACTTTTGTGGAGACTAGAACCATAGATACTAAAAAATCAGTTTACATGCTCTGAATGGGGATAGGGGGCAAATGTTGATTTGAAAGCAGGCAAATGCTCTTTACAAATACTGCTGTATTTTGAAAGGCTTTTTCATCTTCAATACATTTCTAAGAGAAAGAAAAAAAAACCCCAAACAAACCAAACCAAACAAAAAATAAAACCCACAACAAAAGAAGTAAGAAGAGGAACATGATGCCTATAAGAAGACTGATTATACCTAATCCAAGTACAAAAAGATTCACTGATGACACACTTAAGGTAGCTGACCTTATATCACGACAGAGGATCCCCAAATCTCTTTTTGTCCATTTTACAAGCAAGAGAAAGACAAGTTGGTAACATCTTACCATGGTAACACCCATGATTCTGATTGTGTTTGAGGCAGAAGAAACTGACTTCCAACATAACGTGAAGGAGAAATTTAATGTAGCCTCTTGGAGGAAGGTGGCAAAAACAGAAACCAGGATGACTCTGTACCTACCAAGTGCATGCAGCTGGGATTCCTATAGTGCTCACTCAGCAGCAGCACTACAGGACCATCAACAGCTGGAATTGCACCTAGTGAGACCCATTCTTTTTCCCCAATTTTTGAAAAGAAATTTTTCCTTAGATCTGCAGTTCTCAGTCTTAACAACCTGCTCTGCACCTTCCATAAACTCCACACCACATGCCATTTTCCAGGTGTTCCCCACCACTGTCCAGTGTGCAAGCTGGAGATGCAGGAGTCATGAAAGCACAGAACCTTCCCTGGCAGATGCATTCTGCCTGGCACTTCACCCTCATCTCCCAGCTCTACTTGCTTCTTTGTGGCACTTCTCCCAGCCATATCTTCAGATATGTTCTCAGTAGCTTCACAAGATCCTTACCTCTTGGCCCACATATCCTTATGTATCTTCCCTCCTCCCTCTCTGCCTCCCTCCTGCCCGCCAGTTCGCACAGTACTGTTGGATGACACGCTGAGAGATTTCTTACCCAACAGATGGGCTCACAAACAGGGAATGAGGAAGGTGATGGAAGAGCAGCAGCTCCCTCACCACAGGGTATCCACACACGTTCCCAGCAATGGGTTGCACCATTCTTGCACCATTCTGGGCTAAAAGCTTTCTTGAAAAGAAAGCTGTTATTTCTTATCATTTGTTTGCACTGTGTTTTTAGGGTTCCTGAACTAGACATAAGTCATTGAGTAAGGTCATTCTGTAAGACACTATGCCTAAAATAACTCCAAGTCATTCTATTGATACTATTTCTGAAGATAAAACAGATTCCCTTCCCTCAGTACATGACCCTCTACCTTCCCATATACAGGTGTTATGACTTGGTGACTGAGGAAGCAGATGAGATCTTTCAAGAGTTTGATATTTACTTTGTAGGTCACAAATGGGATTTCAATCATCAGGCACTAGGTGTTCCAGTGACATCAAAACGTTATTCAACAGGAATGGAATGAAAAACACAACAAGGAATTGCATCCAAAGGACTGATTTCCCAGTTTACCTTAGGCTAGTGTTGTACTTCTACTTAATCAAAATACTCTATAAGAGGGAAAAATGAATGTCTACAACACAATTTACCAAAAAAAAACCCTCAATTTGTTGCTCACAAATATTTTTTAAATATCCACCCCTTATGCCAGCGTTTTGGCTCTCTGTGTTCTGCTCTCTGCCGTAAGCACAACTCCTAGCTGGGGATTCCAATGCGTAAGGGAGCTAGGGTAAGATTCCAGATCTCAGTTGTGCTGGCATGAAGACAGGTCTCCTCAGTGATATGGAAGACAATATCCTAGGGAGACTGGAATTAGTCCTATTCTGCACAACTCAATCCAAGATGTAAGGCATTTCAAGAAGCAAGTAATTACTAGCTAATGGCTATGGATGGAAATGTAACATGGTTCAGCCTAAGCATTTCATGATAAGTGACAAGACAGCTTGAAAAAGGGGGATTTTTTTCCAAAAGGATGGAAAGTGTCAAGAGCAAAGAAAAAAGGGTTACCTCTTCAGTTTGGGAGGGGCTGATTCTGGGCATTGGAGATACTTGTGGAGTTTTCAGCTGTGTACTGTTGCTGTCTGGAACAAGCTCTCTGTGGATTGACTGAATATGGTTTTGGAGTTCACTCTCTGATTCAAATTTAACATTGCAACTAGAACATCGAGTCTTCAGTCCCCCTGCCTTGCCTTTGTTCTCAATGGAACTCAAGTTCTCATTTGGGCCCATGCCTTGTCTGTTACTGCTTGAAGGGATGTTGACACTTGGACTACCACTTTTACTGAGATTAACACAGCTAGCACACAGACCATATGGCAGACCGTTGATGTCAAGTTTCACTAAATCCTGTTTCGAGCGGAATTCCTTCAGGCAAGAAGCACACTTGTACAGTTTCTGGAGGTGCTGCGCGCGCCCCGTGGCCTGCACGGCAGAACCATTTCCAGTTTTCTGCATGTGGAACGTGCCATGGATTTTCAGTTCCAGAGTGGAGGTCACTGTCTGCATGCACACCACGCAGCGGAACCCCGTCAAGGAATTCCTCAAGTCAGGGTGCATTTGGCAATGCTCTAAAAATTCCTCCTCGCTCTGGAGGGGCATCTTGCAAATCCTGCAGTTCCCAGTGTCCAGGCTCTTACTATGAGTGACCTTATGTTCAGTAAGAGTCAGAAGAGAAGGAAACCTCTCGCCACAGATTGGGCACATGTAATGTTTCACTGGTCCCAAGTGTGTCTGCATGTGTTCTCGGAGCCCGTTTTCAGAGAAGAATGTTCGAGAACACACATTACACTTGTAATTCCCTTTAATGAGTTCAGCCTTTTTCTTCACTATGGCGCTTTCTCCGGGTCGAATGTTGTGGTCTCGAAGCTGGTGGTTTTGCAGGAGAGTCTCCATGGTATAAGCTGCTCCACAAATGTCACAGCCATACATTGGCTCAGATGTGTCCACATCTTCTTCACTGCCATCGTGGCTGTTGTGGGACTCCTGGCTATTTGTCAACAAGGTCTGGAGTTCCACTTCCTCCTTCTGAACCTGTTCAGAAGCCCCATTCGTTCCACAGTTTGGAGTTTTCGTTTCAAAAACACAATGTTTTTCCCTTAAGTGCTTCTCCAGCAGGATAATAGCATGGAAAGCTTTGCTGCAGAACTTGCAGTTGTACTTCTTGCTGTGCGTAGTGATGTGACACTGCAGCTCCACCTCCGTACCAAAGGACTCTCCACAGAAGATGCACTTGTGCACCTTGCCTTGGTTCTCCAGGTGGTTGTGTTTCACATGAAGCTGCAGGTCAGTCTCGTTGCGGAAATCCCAGTTGCAAGATGTACATCTGTACACCTTCTTCTCATTGCTGTGCTTCACAGCCAAGTGAAGCTGAATGGAGACTTTGGAGTCAAAAACCTCTTGGCACAAGGTGCAGCGGAAGAACACAAATGTGTGCATATCCAGGAGGTGCTTCTGCAAGTCATCCACAGAAGTGAACTGCTTGTCACAGCTTTCACAGATGTAGTAGGTTGAGGTGATCATGAAGTGAATGGTAACATGCTTCAGCAGAGACTCCTGGTTTGGAAATTCCTTGTTGCACTGAGGGCAGGTCAGTTTTGGCAGGACGGTGTCAAGATGTGTTTTTAAATGAGTCTGAAAACCATCCAAGGAAGTATATTTAGCACCACACTGATTACAAATATATTCACCTGCAGGACGGGGAGGAGCACCTCCAACTGCCTGCATCATCTTTAAAGAGGTCTGCTCAATGGTTACAGGAGATAAGGGACTCATGGCTCTGGATTTTTTTCCATTGTGGATGTAATTCAGTGCCAAAGGAATGTTCTTGTGGTTCTCCTTGATATGCTTGTTCAGTTTAAGAACGCTATTAAATATTGGAGAATTTGTACAGTAAGAACAAGAATACACTTCCACCACTGGATCTTTTGGGGTTCCAAGCACAGGGGAACCAAAACGGGAACTGCTAAGATCACAATGGACTTGTCTAATATGCTCTTCCAGAGAAGAATCTGTAAGAAATCCCATGTAGCAATGGGGACAAAAGAATGCATTACTGTCCTTAGCAGCAGGGTTGGCAAATCCATGAGAGCATCGGATGTGCTCCTGAAGGGTGTTGAGGTCGTTGAACACTTCAGAGCAGAAGTTGCACTGGTACACCATGGCAGGCATGGTAGAAACAATCAGTGCTGGGTCCGGAGCTTCGTGGACTTGCTTAAGATGTTCGTTCAGATTGTAGAGAGATGGCAACACCTCCAAACAATACTGACAGATGTGAGCTTGTTCAGGTTTATCTAAATGCATAGTTTTCAGATGTATCTGCAGAACTGCAAGGCTAGAAAATAACTGTTTGTTGCAATAAATGCAGCTATAGGTAACTTTTGCCTGTTTACTGGAAGGACCAGTGATATCTGGCACTTGCTGAGCTGCCCGCTTCCTTCCGCGACCTTTCGGAATAGGAGGAGCCGCTTCCACCATCGTTGAACTATCCACAGAGAGATTTGAATCTGGAGTGGTGCTAGAGACCGAGGTGTAGCCCACGGTTACCAAAGATGGGCTGTTGCTGTGGTTGCACGACTCTGGCTGCTGGTGACTGTCCATGTGGCTGTACAGCTCCTCCACGGTATGGAAGTTCTCAGAGCAAATGCTGCAGGAATTTTTCTTCTCACCATTATGAGCCTGCTCCATGTGATTCACCAGAGACGTTTCCTCTACAAAGAGTTCATGGCAGTAAACACACTGAAGAGCAGATCGGTCTTCGTTAGGGGAACACTCGGGGTGACATTCTGCAATGTGCTTCTGAAGATCTTCAGGAAAATCAAAGCCTTCTTCGCACTGACTGCATTTCTGAGTGTCTTTCATTTTCCAGTCCTCCATCCGGGAAGCAGACTGAGAGCCATCTTTATTCCTCTCGTGAACCTGCATGTGGCCGTGCAGCGAGCTGGACGACAGGAACCCACGCCTACAAATGGCACACTTATATGGCTTGTTGGACGTATGAGTCTTTAAGTGAATTTTCAGATGATCGCTCCTTGAGAAGGCTGCATCACACTCACTGCAGTGATACTTCTTGTCTCCTGTGTGCAGTTTTATGTGGCGGTCCCTGCTCCGCTTGTGTTTGAAGAGACGACTACAGTAGGTGCATTTGAAAGGGAGCTTGTCACTGTGACTTTGCTCGTGATGCTTTAGGTAGCTGAGGCGGCTGAAGGATTTGTCACAGAACTGGCATGGATAGGGCAATCCCGGGCCTCCTTCCTCTTCACCAAAATCACAACCTTCTCCATGGCTCGGGGAAGTCTGGTCCTTGCTGGAAGGAGATGATGCTGGCCATGAGCAAGTGGGGTCATCCTCAACATCCACTCCATCTGAAATGAGAAAGAAACACACCCACTGGCTTAGTCCCTGCAGTTCACAGGAGAGAGCAAATGCATAGGAACGATGCAGATCTGCTGCTCCTAAATGGCTAAAACACATTCTGCTCAAGATGAGGGTATTTCTTACACCGGTATCCAACAGCTTCAAGACCACATTTATTTTTACCACACTGTAAAACATTAGAAGTTATTAAATAGTTCTGTGCTTATATTAACTTTTTATTGCTTTTTTTATCATTCTTTCTCGGTTGCAGGATATGTATTATACATTGACAACTTTATTAAAATGCAGATTTTAATATATTTAATGTTTCTTTTGTATCCATTGTAAAATGATTTGCATATTATGTGAGCATCAGAAGAGTCAGAGGAAAGGAGAAAATATTACAAGAATGATTTAAAATTAATACAGTCAACCCACATGCCTAATATTTAATGAAAAGATTCCCCCTGCTTTGCCACAGTGAGGTTTTTTTTCCCTTGAAGTTGATTCCAAACACAGAAATCTTTTAAAGGCTATTACTGAAAGAGATTTGGGTGTTATTCTAAACAATAATAGGAAAAATTACAGGGGAGGAACAGGACAACAGTATAAACAGTGCTGTTTTCTCTAATAAAGTGCAACCAGATCTCTCCAATAACGACTCAATTCAGTTACTGAAAGCTGGCAGCTGGATCATTAAATGTTCAAAACAAACTAACAAACCAACAGCCAGGAACAAGGAAAATGAGAAAGTTTCAAAAGGATCACTTATGAGTAGCTTTTTTTTTTTCCCCTTTTTAAGTTCAAGAGGTTGCCCACCATCTCTTCCTTTTTTTGCAAAGGCCTCAGCCAGCTGAACTTCCTCAGTCCAGCAGAACCTGTACTGTGAGGTGATCATGGACAAAGCAACTTGTAAAACAACTGGAAACAGGAAAAATGATAAATGTTTATGGTAAAAGCTGAAAGATTTACGAGTAACAAGGAAAAGGCACAACAGAATTCCTAGCCAGATAATTAACGGAACTAGTTATCCATGATATTACCTCACCTCTAGACAGGGCAAGTTGCAACTATTTTTTCAACAGATGTGCTGTAGTTTCTGCACTTTTTGTTTCAAATGTAGATTCCAACACTCTGATGATCATACTTGTCTTAAACTAAAACTAAACTTATATTCCTTTAAAAACATTATTTAAATGCTTGAAAGACCACTCTATATCAAATAATCCTTCTATTCCTTTCCAGGGGGAATGCTTAAGGTTTTGTTGGTTTTTTTTTTCTTTTATAATAAAATTGACTACAGTTAACAGTACAGAAAAAGACAGGATAGACCCCTTGAAAAAATATCTTTCTCAAGGTTTTCTTGCAAACCAGGAAGTTTCTTAAACATCTTCAGCCTTCTCTCAAGAAACTGAATACACCAACATAAAACTTAGAGCTGGCCTATAGTATGTAAACAAGTTCCAAGGCTTCTTTCTTTAAGGTAACAAGATTTTACTAGATTATCAACCTCTTGCTTATCCACAGGAAACAGATGAGGATTCATTCCTTTCCTGCATCGAGAAACTGATGACAACACCATCTCACTATCAATGCCAGATGGCAACCATCTATACTCTGAGAAAACAACCAAACACCATTGCTGGATGCCTGCCCATGGACACAATGCTTTTCAGGATAAGTTGGAACCTGCAAGGGTTTTTGTCCTCTTGTTTACGTGTGGAAGAGGGGGGTTTCACAACCAACACACACTTTTTGCACACACACACACACACACACACACACACAATCTATATTTACCCATGTACAAACCTGTGCTACCCATGCACAGTTAACAAAAGCAAACCCCAGCCCCATGCCTTTGAACCAAAGGTGTTTGGTTTTTTAAGATAAAAAGTGGAAAAAAAAAAGATCTTCCCTTCCAGCAAAAGGCTATTATCTGCTAAAATGCTTCCTGATGAACTGAAACAAAGTTACTCACTGTCATACATATTAAATAATACCAGCCAGGTGAGTTTTCAAACTGGTACATTAATGACTGCAATAGTCACAGGAGACTTTTAATGTAAATCTGTGTACTGCCCTTTCAAATTGCTGGCTTTGACTCCAGAATCAAAAGCAATCAAAACAGTGGAACAACCACTCATGGAAAAAGACGTTAATTTTTGCTACGCTTTTCAATTTTACTTTAAATGAACATTTGCAGCCGCATCTTTGAGGTGGAAAAAGCTTTTGTCCTTTAAAAATCAAATATATTTCTGACATACGGCCACTGCTGGCAGATAAACAGGAATTTATGTCAAGCCACTGAGTGAAGAAAAATATTCTGTTACTGCCTAGGCAACATATTTTGTAACCAGATTTAGTATTAAAATGTATATCCTACACCAAAACGATATATTATTGTATAAATGTTTAGCGGAATATACAGTAAGTGTTATAAATAGTGAACTATCACTGACACAATAGTAAATCATTTGCTTTTTGTGGCCCCTGCCTGTCTGGTTTTACCTATTAAACAACTATTCCCCCTGGCTCTCAGCGGGCTGGCAGCAGGGTTGGGATCTGTGACCATGGCAGCCCCTTTCCCCCATCCTATTCTTCTTGTTTGCCTGGGGGTCTCTCCCCAGCTTTTACAAGAGCATCACTACATCACAGAGCAGGTTCTCACTTTCTGGTTGGCAAATACACACGTTTCTGCTTTGCTGTTGTGTTTTTTAATGCAAGCCTATAATGATTCTGCAGAGTAATTCTCTTTGTGCAGAAGAGCAAACCACTCGCAGGTTGAGTTACTCCTGTCCTTTTAACTTGAAAATCTCGCCGTCTCTCAGAGCTGCAGGAGAAGCAGCAAGGCAGGGGGAATTCCGCACAGCTCACCACAGGACGACAACAGGATTTTCCTGAGTACAGCCTAACAATTCGGCCACCGTGTTCCGTGGCTTCCCCCGGGCATGGCAGGGGCGGGCGAGGGGCACCGCTGACCCACCACCTCACTCTGGAATGAGGGCCCCTGGGCTGCCCTCACACAAATGGTTCCCAAAGCCAGGTCCCTTGGCCACCAGCAACCCTCAGAAGGCCCTCAGAAACCTTTCTTCTGTCCAGAGGGAAGCATTTAGCTCCAGAGACTTCTGCTGTGGGCTCCAGCCTGAACGTTGGGACCAGTGAGTGCAATGGACTGGAGTGCCCGCTGAGCTTAGGGGCTGTCTGGCAATGGATCTGGGCACTGCATCCAAGAAGGCAACTTGGACTAAGGGTCACTCCTGCTATAGCAGGACGTGAGCGAGGGCACGACCTCTCCTGCCATCTCCCCACCCTTCCCACGAAGATGCTACCCCACAGTCTTACATGTGACCAAAAAGAGCACCTCCTGGCACAGCAGCATCCATGGCAGTAAGCCACAGCTTGCCAACTCATGCTGAGCCCACTCCATGGGTGCTGGGCAAGCAGAGCTGGGCACACAAAGCCACACTGGAGGAGCTACCCAGAAGGAGCCTGCAGGTAACCAGCAGGCTCAGGATGGGAACTCCACTCCTGCTTTCCCAGAGGCACTTAGCAAGAATTCAGCTCCGTGCTGGAGGTAAAGGTTGATCTGCTGCTGGGGTAAAGGACTTTGAACCCCTTTTTGCCAATCACACTGGTAGAAAACACAGTTCACTGCTACTCTGCATACAGCCCTGTGCATATAAATCTGCAGACACCTACCCACCGAGCTATGTCAACATTACAAATCCTGATTTTTAATGTTATAACAAGCTGTTTTAAAATACTCTGGACCAAATTCCGATGCACACATACAAGTCCCCAGGAGTGGCACACATCTCTTGGAGGGCAGAATAGGGCTCCAGGCATTTGACGGGGTGTTTATGGAGTTTTAAAATATATTTTCTGTATCGACTTTTTTTTTTCCTTTGGTACTCACTAAGTGCTACTTACTGTAAATGCCTTTTTTGTGTTATGGCAAGTATTCTGAGTTTCAATGTGATGCACTTAACATGTCCATGTAAATTTTTAATTTTTGGAACCAGTCACTTCACACTCACTGACTCTAAGAAAGCTCTTGCACTCACAATCAAAAAACTTTGCTGGAAATCGGCTACAAGGTCTAAAAGTCTATTTAAAGATGCAAATGTGTGTGAATAGTTAGTGCAGATGTTTTTCTACACCAACTGTACTTGCTGAGTTTCACCATTTCCATAAAGCACATTAAAACAAGTGTGTGAACACTCTGAGATGAAAGTACCAAGCACTCCTGAGACTTCCAGTGGAAAGTAGAGCTGCCTGACTTTTCTCCAAGCAGACAGGAATGCCCATGATTCAGCAGCCTGAGTAAATAAAAGAGGTCCTTATTTCCTAATTTTGCTGGCTGGCCACACTGCAGCAGTCTCTGTGCTGCTGCCAAAGGGGATGCAAAACTGGAACTACACCCAGCAGCTGAAGGACTGTCTTTGTTAGCCAGCCAGGCCTTCCTGACCATCTTCTGGCAACAACACTGCTGTATCCTGCGAGGAAGACCTCCATCTCAGGCTTGATAGTTCTCTAGTCTGTCTAATAGGATGAAACAACAGATTTTGCCTGGTCTGTGTTGGAGGAGGACAGCTGGAAACTCAGTTAGTAGCAGAGTAACACCTGTTCAGTCATATTTATGGGGGAAAGTGCTCCCTAACAGAAAAGAGAAGTAATACCAGGAGGAGTTCTCCCACGGAAGGGGAGGGAGGAAGGCGGAAGCATCAGAACACAAAAGCACCTCTGTGGAGCTCGCAGCTCATGTGCCAACCCCAGTAGCCGTGAGGGCTTAAATGGGATCTTATCCTGGTGCTGCTGACTAAATTCACAGTGCTGCTTCAGACAAACATCACTTACTCACCAGGAAGGTCCATGGCATATGCATGCTCTGGCTGGAATACGCTCCAGGGTGCTTGCTTTAGCATGCCTTAATTTTTTTTTCCTGTATGATTTAAACATGGGTTTTGCTGCCACTAGACAAATGGCCACGTTCCTAAAGCAAATGTCAGCAAACCTTTATGTGCCATAATACAGAAGGTTCCTCTGATAGAACAGAGTTTACAAATATGAACAAATTAATATTTTCAATATCCTCTAAGCATCAGTTTTCTGTCTTCCCCATTTTGCTGCTCAAGGAACTGGAGCACAGACAGGCTGGAGTGGTTTGCCTCAGGTTACAAATGTAATCTGTGCAGAGGAGGAAACAGAACCCGTATCTCCCAGGTCTGAGCCATCCCTGCAAGAAAAATCTTTTCTTCCCTGAAACACAGAGCTTGAGAGATGCTTCAGCTGCTGGACCCGACCAAAGAGAAAGCCCAGCAGTATAGCTGGACAGACAACCCCCAGCTCTGGGTCCTGCTGATAATGTCCTCACTGCTTTGCTCCCTTAATGGTAACAGCAGACTGGTCACAACTGCTCCTCAGGACCCCACCTGAAGCACTACATAGCAAGGTTTCTTTAGCAGGTACAGAATTTGTAACAACAGGTTATGTTGGACAGGAACAGGTACTACAAAGGACACCTCAGGTATACCAGGCAGCAGCACATCAACACATCCACTACATACTACCACAGGCAGATGGGGTATGAATGCACATGAATGCCCAGAACAGTTGGGTAGTTATCACTTGTTATATCACCACCAGCCAATGCCCTGTTCAGGTACCACCGTCTTCACACACATGTGCTCATACACACATGTGGAAAGGGGTGGACAACACCCACCAAGGTCCAGCTTTGTTAATTTACCAGCTGGCATCCTACCAGAAGCTGAACTGTAAGAAAGAAGGACTAAATAGCAGGTAGGTAGGTCAGTTAACTGGATGTATGATAGAGCTCCACACTTAAATCCTTGCATTTTTGTGCAGGTAATTGAGTGGAGTGGTTATTATATATCATATAGTTTACTTGTAATGGCCATTTCAGGTTTTAGTGCTGGACACATTTTATATTATTACCACCACTAATTGTCTGCAGGGCTACCTTGAAAATGAGTTAAAGAATCTTGGGGGAATATGCAGGTGTGAATAAATAGTAAATGAAGAGGTTAGATATTGCTGAAATAAAACAATATTGTGCTGTGTACTAAATAGATCTAAGTAACTAGAAGATCAAAGGACAGTGTTTAAGCATTAACATTCCTTCAGTGATAGCATGTTAATGATACATGTCACTAAAATAAACACCGGTTTGGAAGTATTTTATAGAATTAGCAGATAGTGCTAGCCCTTCAAGTAATTTTAAATAAAATATAGATTACTACATAATACCCTCCGTTTACTTTCGATAGAAATTTACACAGTTTTGGCAAAGCTGCAACTTTAATATAACCATCACATTTTTTTTTTCACATCAGTGACCCCACATTAAACTCACTCATTTGTCTCATAACTTATTAAATGGCTTGAAAACTAATACTCTGTAATGGGCATTCAAAAGAGAAATGTGAACTTTAAAAATTATTTATAATTTACAGATGTTTTTTAAAATCTATCAATATTTCAAAACTGCTTTGGGAGCGCCAATTAAATGCATTAACGGTTAGATTACTGGGGGAGAAACACACAGGGGTTCCTGACCATCACAACACAGACAGATGGAAAGGAGGATTCCCCATTTTACATTTCATAACCAGAAGAAAGGCAGCTCCTAGAAACAACAAATAAGTCACTTTAATACCTTGCAGGAAAAACCTGCTTGCTTTTATAGACTGCCTTTAATGCCTACATAAGTAGTTAACATTCCTGTATTGCTCTCCTAAGGTAACCTAAGCCTCCAGTTCCATTATGTCTTCTTCAGAAGACGTATGACTACTACATATGTAGAGAGGAGCATAAATGTTTTCCTTGATTGTTGCTTAAAGTTCATTTGAACAGACGGAGCCCGATGAATTCCATCTTCTACCACCACATTACAGAAAATGCAAGCAGTTCCCATTCTGCTCCACCTTTCCAATCATACACAAAACCCAATTTGCAACTAGAAGGAAGCAGAGCTACCCTCTGCTTGGTGGAGTAAGCTGGTATTTTGTGCCTCTCTAGGCAAAGAGAAAGAATAAGTAATTTTCCACAGGTCTCCAGTACATATAACTAATGACAGTCGCCATCCTCAAAGCTTATTATGCCGTTTTACATAATTGGGAATCGCATGTCACACAATTAATTTACAGGGGTTGTTTAGTTGTGACTATACAAGCAGCAAGCGATTCAAATTAGCTCATTTGTCCACTGCTTCAAAGTGACAAACACATTTCCACTATATTTCTTCTGCTGGTAAGTTGCTGTTTCTTTTAGGAGCTGTTTTTGTTTGTATAGCATGAGTCAGAGACCACCAGGCTTGTTCCATCTGAAGCTAGGGTCAGAAAAAAATCACCCTGAGAATAATTACATTTGGAATCAAGATAATGGGAGAGCAAAACCTCCATTCAAATACTCCAGCAAACTTGCTCATAATAATGACCTCCTAAGAATCTGTGTATTAACAACCTCATGTACTAAAAGTAGTGATTCAGTCAATCAGGTCTTTGCTAGAGAGTAATCATTATAATTTGTTGTGCTGATAACAGTATTTGTACTGCTTATTAAGAACAGCAAATGACTAGGGGATAACAGTTCAGGTTCCTCACTGGACTCCAGTACTTTCCTCGGCAGTCTGCTTTCACTGGGTCATGCTCTACCCAGGCAACACATGAATAGGACCAGAAAACCTCACCCTTCAATCTTCCCCCGCACTGCAGCTCCTTTTGAAAGCTGCTGAAGTGCACAGAAGCCTCAAACAAGACCCTATAACACAGTGCCAGTCATCGAAGTAACTTTCCAGTGGCATTCAGGTATTAAAATGAGTTGACTGCTTCTTTCTTTCCCAGATCACAATAGGAGGAGTGTGTCTGAAGTCAGGGAAATGTCGTTCTCTCCTGCCTTCTCAAATGGTCCAGAGGCTTGGACCCTAAAAGCTGAAGGAGATCCTGCTTCACAGCTGCTTCCCAAGTCCCTACTGCCACACAGCCCCAAGACCCCGTGGGGAGAAGGGCAGGATGTCAAAACTCCCCAAGCTGGAGGCTCAGACAAAATATGGAGCCCCTGGGCAATATTTACAGGTAGAAACCACCTAAGGGTACCACCCTTCTTTCAGTTTTCTAGAGTTTAATCGTGAAGGGGTGCAGAGGTTGCTGGAGGTTCACCTTGTACTCAGACACCTTCACCTTTCTTACCATGTGTGCATGTCCCTCCCAACCACCCCAATTCACTGCTTCATTGCCTCTAAACCAGAGTAGCAAGACACTCTTTGGAGAGGGCTAAACTAGGATCACCCCCCTTCCAAAAAAAAAAAAAAAAAAAAAAGGAAGGGAATGTGTGGAGAACCAGAAGAAATGAATATGGGGTGTGGAGAAAGAAGGGAGTAAATAATTGCCTCTGAAAGAAACCCAGGCAAAGATATCTCCAAATATTTCCTAGGAAATGGAATGTAAAAGGAAATGAAGATGAAGTGAATGCAATGCAGGCAGTTAACACTTCCAAAACCAAATCGGTGTTTTACAGGGTGCTAGAATGAAAATCAGTAAATAAATACAGAATGAAAATCAGTAAATAAACACAGAACTGCTTCTTTCTTAGAACGAGGGAGATGTGATTGCAGCCTTATTTACACAGGTGAAAGCTCCAGGCCCTCGATCTGCAAAGAGATTTGGGTGTCTCCAGGAGCCAAAGCAGCAAAAAAACCAGGATTCATGGGGCCCTGAGGGGGGTGACCAGGAAAAGGTCTGTAACCTCACAGCTTGGGCACTCTGCTGGATGAGGGGAGTACTGGGCTTTCTATATATTAAGGAGGCACCGGATAAAAACAAAAATAAACCTAAGTACAAGTTCCAGACTGAAAGAGCCCCTGGACTTTGTGACTATCCTTCTCAGCCGGTTAACAGTTTCTTCTCAAATGTGCTCCTACCAGCCTTATGAACCAGGATACTCTTTGCTTCAGCAAGCCCAGGTTCCATGGGAAGCAACCTCTCTACAACCAAAGACCATAACATAAGGGTGAACCCAGAGAGATAGGTTCTGCATGAGCAAATCTATTTAGCTTCTTACAGTCCATGTACATTGCATTCTAGGCTCCCTTTTTTTTATCAGATCTGGCTGTTAGTGCAGATGTGCTGCACAGCTGTTAAAAGTGACATCCCTGAGGAAAGATAACCTTGTTTGTTAAACCAAGTCAGTGCTCAGAAGGGCAGATGAATGCTTACACACCCACACCAGTGCAGCACAGTCACACTAGGAACAGTGGCACTGGCACATTTTCCTGTAGTCACAATGCTGTGCAGGACAACACAGCCCTTGCTCCATAGCCCTCATTTTCCACAGGAACCCACACAAATATCTGTGCCATGGGAGAGGCACAGGTTGGTAGATGTGTGTGGCTTCCACTAGCTTACAAGCAGTCTAGCCTGTAAGGGGAACCTAATGAATTTCCCAGATCAGAATCATCATAAGATGACAGAATTGTCATGGTTGGAAAAGACCTGTAAGTTTACCACGTCCAACAGCCAACACCTCACCATCCCAATGGAGTGTGATCAAATCCTGCTGTGAAGCTGTCACACCTGAAGTGTCACACCCCCCATCTTCTGATCTTGCAGAACATCAGTCCCTCTATGTGCAGTTTTGCAAGGTAAGAGTTGCAGTTAAATATATATGCTTCATCCAGTCCTTCTATGTTAATACAGGCTTATTTGAGTGATTTAACTATATAAAAAAAAAAGGAAATTCTTTGCAAAAGGCAGCATTTTCCTTCTCTTCTGTATAATTTCCATTCACCAAAGCTTGCTGAAACTCATGATTAACTGTCTGAAACAGAGGCCTCTCCAGAAATAGAGAGATCTCTGCTTTGTTAAAGCCTGTATCTGAAACAGCCCTTTGTAGCTTCCTCAGTGCAGAATGGAAGCCCGGTGTGAAATACAGTAAATTAAGCCTTCTGCTGTCAGAACGGGAAATAAGAGTAGAGCAGAACAGTGGCTGGATTTGAATTTTTTTAATTTTTTTTTTTCTTTATTGGCTTCATTTACATCCTGTCTAAGGTCTTCTGAGCAGCTCAAGGTGTCTTATCTCTGGCTACCAGGGGGTATTTTGCAGTCAAAGCAGTTAACGTACTTTCTCTCCCTCCCTCTCTCATTTTAAGGCCATCTTATCTTATCAGACAGATCTCTTCAGGCTGAGGAGAACCCATCCTTATCAGTAGCTGTACACTGTATTGACAGCTCAGTGCTGCTAGGGACAAATGAAAGCTTTGGGTAGAGAAAGATCAGTTAACCTGTTCCACTCTCAGTTTAGACTAATCTCAGGTTTGTTTAACTCCAGGAAACACTGTGAGGCTTTTCTCTGTTTACTTGGACACCAGAAGCACCCAATCACTCCATCAGCTGCTGGTTTGGGGCACAGGTACAGCCACTGGAATCATCCCCAAGGCAGTCTAGTTGTTGAGTCCAAAGTGTGAGCAATGCTCTGCTGACCTCCAGCAGCTCCTTCTGCAGGTGACCTCAGGGGCAGCAGAATGCTCTGGGAGCACCTCAGAGTTGCTGGGATCACCCAGCAAAGCAAAAATTGAGTGAGAGCTGCATAGACTCACAATCTGCAAACCAGCTTTCCCCAAGAGCAAGGGGAGGTGCACACCCTGAAGGCCAGAAAAAGCCAGAAATCCCACATGGGGTCTACATGGAAGAGATGGGATTGAAGGTGAGTCTAAGGAGTGCCCTGCAAGCCTGTTCTTGGATCAGAATCTAAGCTGAAGAAAAAGTTCATTTAGATCTGTCCTCCATAAGGGTATGGAGCACACTTTACAGCATGACACAATTAGTGATGAAGACCAGTCAGTCCCACTAGCTAACTGGTATCATCAGGAAATAAACAATCAGCTTTCTCACCACAAAAAAAAAAAAAGAGATACAAACAGCAAGATGCCTCCTGTCCTTTTCCTGATGCCACAAGTGAACTTGGTCTGAAAAGTTACAGCTGCTGCTACTGAAAAATCATTCACCATAATTCCAGGTGAAAAAAACATGGTAATTGAACATTAAGCCTTGTTTTGGTCTTGCTTTCTACCTTTTTTTTTTATGTTAGGTTTTTTTTCATCTCCCTTTTGTGTCCAAACAGTTCATGAGCACTTTTATATTAGTGATAACCCCAGACTTTCCCTGCAGAGAAGGTTTGCTATTAATTGTCCATTATCTTGGTGTGTCAGCACAAAGAAGAGGGGAAGAAATTCTCATCCAAATGGTTTCACCTCCCTCTCTTGAGAGTGATGCCCTTGTCAGGGCATTAAAGACATGAAAACCTGCCACTTATCAGAATCGTGTTTGAATCGAACTCCTGTCCTTGAAAACAGTAGACACCAGATACCATCAAAATAAGCCACATTGGCAGATCCTGCTCCACTGTCACTTAGGCAACCTTTATATAGCTTATATATGCACTTGTGACTGCATATGATCAGTAACATTAGAGCCGTGGCTTAAAATAAGAAAGGCATGTTCCTTCTCATTTTCTACAACAATAACCATATTATAAATAGCAATTGCCAGAATGAATAAAAGTTGGCCAGCATCTATGTTTAGTCTCCAGATACCATATTAAAATGTGGGATAGTAATACGTGCAGGTTTTTTGAAAAGGGATGGTAGTAGAAGGAAGAAGATACATCTGACATTTTTTTATGAAACACTTTGGAAGATTTCAACAGTTTAAATAAGCCTGAGGACACCCTTGAATGTAAACTCATTGCTGAACAAAATCGTAAAAATTTTTAATTACTTCACACTGCCAATTCTTAACAAAACATAACTCAAGCCTATTAAAATGCTGAATTTGCTTGCTAGAATAAAACAGTATTTCAGAGAAGTCTTTAGTAATTCTATTAACCTGTTCAGAAACAACAACAACAATAAAATAAAAAGAACTGTTACATCCAGAGCTGCAGAGCTCTACCTGGTCTTTTGGACAATCAGTGACTGTCCTGCCTTTCCACAATCTGAAGTCACAAAAGGGAGGGAAAAAAAAAAAAGAAAAAAAAAAAAGAAAAAGAAGTTACACTTTGCTTTTAACAAGTAAACAAGTGTACAAATTAATTCAGAGAGCTGTAATTTTGAAAATATTCTATGTTTAATGTGCACTGCAGCTAAACTACTTTTTCTGTACAAATTAATTTACTGCATCAGTGATCGATGTTTATGTTTAGGCAATTTTATTTCTCAGTATGGTAAAATTAGACCTAATAGTTGCAACCTGTTATGTCCAATCTGTCACTGAAATTCAAATTGCCTTTTTCCTATTATTCAAGAAGCAATTTGGAGGAATTAAAGCCATCTAAAACCAAAAGGCAAACAGTTCTCTGTAAGGACTCCACAGCCTCATGTTAGCAACCTGCTCTAGAAAGTGGTGGCCCTTCCTTGGCAGAGCCACTGCCACCTTTTCCTTGGGTTCCGAACATCTGCAGCCTGGAGAGCCACAAAAGACACAAGTGTCTGAAGATTGCAGAGCATTGTCCTACTCCTTGAAGGGAATGTAAAGATAGTGCATGTTTTGAGGGGGCAGAAATAGTAACTACTAACAGAAAGACCCTTCTCTGTATTCTCTAACTGCTGATGTTCACACATCTGCAATTAGCCATCCATGTATCTACAAAAGAGAGGGTTTGTTCTTCATCTGGCAGGAGTTAGTTGTTGTCATCTTGTTCTTGTCAGGGAACCACTCAGCTCCCACCAACAATTAATATTTATTACTTCCAGTAATATATATAATTGGTTGAATTTATTTACTACCCTTTTACCTTAGTTTTCCTCCCCTCAGTGGGACAGTTGTGCTGCACACACCAGGTTATTCCCTTGAATCACCTGAGGCTTCCTCTCTTAGTCCTGGATGGGATGTTTATCTGCTGGCTTTGTATTCATTTACATGCTTTAAAAATCTACTAACAATCCTCCACAAAATTAAAAAGTAAATACTTGTTCTCCTTTCTCCTCTCACATCTACCTTTAACTTTATTTTTCTCTCTGTGTTTATGTGTGGAAAAGAGAGTTCCATTTTTCTCACATACAGTGAACAAATCCTTTTCTTTCTGCATACGAGCCTGCTTCAACTTTTTGTTCTTGTTGGGAATGGATGAAATGGCAACAGTGAGAGGAGGTAATAGTGATTTTGAGGAGATTTTGCACCTTTTCCATTTATTTGCTCTTACAATCTACTTTTTATCACTTTTAAAATTCCAAGTAGGCTCATTTCTTTGCAAGATTGCTCAGTTCATCAAGCTGATTAATAATTTTGCTACTAGGCTGCACTGATTAATGTGGATTAGTCAAGTGATTAATAATTTCACTGGTCTGCAGGACCAAGCTGCCCTAAACGTCTTGGGTTCTGATAATATTTTACAACTGGAACTTCCTTAGATGGATCAGATGGAACTTCCTGGATTCCCAACGCTCAGCAAAGTGGCAAGACCTTACCCCTGGCTTGACTCCTTTCTTTTAGTGCCCATAAACCATTTTCATATGACAATACTTGAACTAAGACCCTCGCTTTTTTTCCTACAGCACGTGGGTTGCGACTTCCTCCGAGTTGTTTGTTTCGTGCTCTCAGCATCACCTCTCCGTGAGGTAAAGCACGTCTTTTTGCTGATTCCTATGCAGTTTCCAGAACAAAGGCCTGAACTTTTGTTGATCCCTTGGCAGCCAGCATTAACACAAATAACACCAACCACATGGGTTTGGGGACGTACAGCAGTTAAATCATCAGGTGCGGGATAGAAAATAGACACTTTATTTCTAGTGTTTGAAGCACAGACCATTGTGTTCCACGATTACATTTACACGCTTCCTCCTGAAGTGGCCAACGTACCAAATCACTATTTATTATCTATTGTACAAGATTTCCTGACTCTGCTTGTGTTTAGACTCCTGTATTGCTGATGCTGGACTTCCCAGTATCATCAGTCTCCAGAGGAGCATATAAAAGTACGATCTATTCCTCAGACTGAGCACGGGGCTCTGTGTTAGGCAATGCACTGGCCCGTAGGCTGCACTTGCTTGATAATTACAGTGCAAGTTTTCTCTTAAAGAAAACATGGCATGGAATTAGCTTGCTTTCTAATTGGACCTTTCTTTCCAATTCTCGCAGTACTTTGTTTCCCCATAAACAAACTCTTCTATATTTGGGTACCGGGTTTAACTCTCTTACACAAAATACGATGTGAGACAACTCTATATTTATTTGATTTTTTCTAAAGCACCAATTGCAAGCCAAGTAGCAAAAAGAGCCAAACGCAAACCAGTAAAAGCAGAAAGCAAAATCTAATAGCATGTTACAATGTGCTATACACGCAGGATTCAAAAGGGACCTGCCAGTCCCAAAAGATTCAATTCCCGACTAGTTAGAGGAAAGCTAAAAAACAAAAGGGTAGCAGATGCAAAAACAAAGGTAGGGAGCCCATAAAACAGTCATGGATAGGCCAACTGAAATAAACAGGGCTTGCAGCTTGCCTTAAAGGCAGCCAGCAAGGGGCTCTGGCAGGGAGCTCTACAACGGAGGACAAGAAAGACTTGCCTTCGGCCCCAGCCTGCCTCAGCCCTGGGAGGGGCAGCCAACTGTGTCCAACTGGGAGCGACTGCCAGACAGGGACACGGGGTGCAGGGCTGCTGCCAAAGAACTGGGGGATTCAAATCTGAACAGCTATGTGGATGGGGCTGCATTTTTTTTTTTGTTTTGTTTAATATATCAGTTTTCTCCCCCAAAGAGGCTCCAGATCAATTTCAAGGGAAACAATTAGGAGCACTTACAGTAGTCTAGCCCAGATGACTGCAGTATGGTGTTTGTCCAAGATAAATAAGCAAATGGTTCAAATAAGCTGGAAATTCATCCCAAGGATGTAGAGCTAGGGCACTTCTTGCTGGGGAAGGAATATTACATTGCTGGTCAATAATACTCCCAACTTGTATCCTGTATTAACCTGAAAATGTGCCTCCCCACATCCCAGAACACTTCCTGCTTCTTTATTTCATGCCCATTAAGAAGGCAGCCTCAAGGCATATAGACTGTTTCTCCCCCATTTCCCACAGTCTTGTAGGTGTTGTGCTTCAACCAGTTTCACTCCTCAAAAACATGACTACTGGAGACATAGGTCACAAGCCTGCAATACACCCCAGACCTCTTTTAAGCGAGCAGAGTTCATAGCAGACCACATGAAACACCATGTATTCTAATAACTCCAGCCAGTCAATGCAGCTGCAACTTCTAACTCCTGTGGTATCTCACATCCCACATAAAGACAAAGTTAAAAAGAGATATAATGGAAAACTTCCCAGTGGAAAAAAAAGCAAACAATCATCTTGGAATATTAGCCACTTGGACCAGCTATTTAATTGCTCTAGACCAGATGCCAGTTTTGGGTCACCTCCTTGGGCCAGGCTGCACAGTCATGGGACAGGAGCCCTCACCCCCAAGATGCACACAGTGGCAGCTGGGGGATTGAAGGGTGTATTAGGAGCATCCTGACCATCAGGAGGAGCCAGTACCAGCTGTTCCTACAGAGAGACAGTCCTAACAGAGGGTCGCTTCAAAAAACTGGTAATCCAGGCAGAATCTTACTGTGGACTGGATCTGGCTCACAGGACATTTTTTTGGACCACTCCAAAGCAAAAACTCCTCTCCAGCTTTTTCTGTGGCAGGAAAAAAAAAAAAAAAAAAGCCCGTTTTGCAACTTTTTATCTCATGGGCATAAACCAAATCAAAACAATCTGAAATGCAATTAAGACAATTAGATTTTTATTCCTTTTGATCCTAACGTGGCTGCAAAGGAGACCAATAACCTTCTGGTCTGATCTTCATCTTCCTGGCAAAAAGGAGTGTGACCAGCATCAGAGCAGACAATTGCTGACTCTGTGCTGTGGTGCAGCAGCCCATGCTAACCAGGCAGCCTGGAACAGGAAACGTTTCCAGGAATTTTACATGTGTTTTTATTACGGCAGGATCTGTTTTCTCGGTTTTATTCACTTGTGAGCTGGGATTTTAGGAGGCAGTGGTACAATCCTGTGTCTGCTGCTCAGCGAGCAGGATGGCTGAAGAAAGGCTGTATTCTCCCTGCATTTTCTACATAAATACTTGGCTTTTGTTCCTTGGCTCTAATGTCTGCTACTTTAGCCCATGTTCACCATCCCCACATTGGACCACTTTATTTCCACAGTAAAATCCCAGATCTGTGGTGCTATCCAATACAAAATTACTGCCTCTGAAATATTTGCATTTGCTGACTTTCTTCACAAGCTACAACCTGTGCTCCACTGAAGAGGCAGTTTGGATCACCTCAGATTATTTTATTCAAGGTAAAAAGTATACATGACCCTGACTTAGCTTTAGCACGAGCTCCTACTCATATCCTTTAAATAATTTAACCCTAAGCAATTGCTTCCATAAGCTAAACTGTGTTCCTCTCTTCCCCATATATTTAATTGCAAAAAAAAAGCAATATTCTGTGTGTGGCAGGCGTGATGTACTGGTGATACACTGAACACACTGAGGAAACCTCTAGCAAGTCATTTATGTCAATGAAATATTACCCAGACACATCCAACAGATACAGAGGACGACTAGCAGAAAAAGAATTGGCCAACCTTTGAACACGAGACTGCTTCATTTGACTTATGTTACCAAAATACTGTAAAATACTAAAATCTGCAGTCTCAGAATAAAATCCTGGCCCTGTTGAAGCCAATGGAATTTTGCTATTAACTTTAACAGGACCACTATTTTACCTTTGGTCTGGATCTGGTTAGACGGAGGGTTTAAGAAAATCAAACTTATTGCCTGGGAGTCCAGTGGTAATATTCAAAATGAATGAGCTATATTACTTGGGTTCATGAGGAAAATACAAAATGAAAATTATGGTAACTTTTCAAGGTTTATTAACTCAAGTTCCATAGCCTCGAGGGGCTACCTCCATCTGCCCTATTTATATGCTACTATGACAGTGCCTGCTCTTCAATAGGTTAAGTTAACAAAGTCTTCATACCATAGGATTTTTTTTTTTTACTTCTCACAGATAAGTATTTTCAGCAAAAGCACACTGTGAATTTATTTTATATTAACTATGAAACCTTTGTCTTTAAACCAAGCACGAGTACCTAACCACTAACTTGCTTATACAAAATGCATTCTGAAGTGATCATTTGGAAAGCTAACACGTACATGAAAAATAAGATGTATGTGTATTTTCTATATACATAAAACCAAATAAAGGCACACCCAAAAAGAAAGAAAACTAAGGCGTATGTATATTTTTATATACATAAACTCAAACAAAGGCACATCCAAAAAGAAAGCTGTCCCTTCTTCCACAAATTTCCTCAAAGCCCCGAGATGTAAATTACTTCTTTAACTAATTCCAGATTAAAAAAAATAAACAAACCTATATTTCTCGAGGCATTCTTCCAGAAAATCCTGCAAGATTTAACTGAGCCAGAGCTTGCAGATGCACTGCAAAGGTGAGAACTCCTCCCAGGGACCACAGTGCTGCTGAGCTGGCTGGAGGCATCTCACAGGGTACAACTGCTGCACTGAAGGAGGTGGTCTCTCAGCTGGCCCAGCAATATGATAAAGGAAATAGAGATGCTAAAATAACATTTTTTTTATGATGCTAATGGCTAAACTGTCCCTCTCCCACAGTTCTGCAGTGGTTCACTACAGAGGCAGACCTCAGTGTGTTCAGGTGTGCAGCAACTTCTCTAACCACACTTAATGGCCCTGTCGATGGCCCAAGAAGTACTTGCAGATGGTCTGTAAAGAGCTGCTTGATCACATGGCATGGCTCCCTGCTTCCAGATGTAGCTGCCTTGAAGGCTAACCAACATGCATTGTTTTGCTAATCCTACATTTCCTTATTAAGAGTTGCCACGAGGATTTATGGAGTCATGAAAGGGAGATAGATGGCTTGTGAATGATCAGAACGATTCCTGTGTACTCCTCACTTCATGAACTTAGTGAAGTCCTGCTTGATCCTGGGGAACTTTCAGATCTGCCTCTATAGTTCCTCTCATCTTTCCACCATCACCCTACACTTTGACTGAACTTGCAGTGCCAAAAGGATTTAATTGCTTTGGTCGAGTTTTCAACACTAAGTATTGAAAATTTCCTGTACTCCCAATCACTCTGGCAAGAATCAGCTTGCCCTTTTCTCCTGACACAGTCCTAATCTGCTATTGGAGTCATATTATCAACACTTTTTTTTTTTTAGTGGAACGTTCAATTGTTCAGAATTTGCCCTTTTATGGATTATTAACAGTGCATGTGACTTCACAAAATGAATCCATTATTGCTTTGTTTTCTGGTGCTCCCAATCAATTTCTAACTGGGAACCAATTTGTCTCGAACTCTGCTTACAACAGTTTTATTTTCTCCACCAAATTATGTACTTGCATAGTTCAGTCCTTCACTGAAGCCAACCTCCCTCAAAACCTTCCTGGCTTTCAAGTGAGGTTTTCAGTCAATTTCACATTCAATTGATGTGCCATGCAACAGTTTCTTTTTTAGGGCTTTACACAGTTTTTGCCCAATCTACTTTTTGGATATGCTAAATCTTCTTAAATTTAAGATATGAGATTATTCCTTTGAAAGATGTATCCCTGACAGGCATTCTGCTTCTCTACTGAAGATTATGCTCCTGCATTTTGGAGGAATGTGAACTAGTTTCTTGATGTTACCTGACATCAGTGTAAACTCATCAACTTGAAACGTGTTACTTTTGTCAGACATCAGTGTGGGACCTGAGAGATCAGATTAGGCTTGACAAAGATGGCTTTTCATCTCATAGAGTTGTCTGAAAAGCTACCAGTTTCTAATGTAAAAATGGTTGCTGAGCCTTTTGGATCAAAACTTTCTATCGATCTGTATATTTTTTACCACTATAATAACAATAATTACTATCAACATCAGCAGCAACAAGGAATAGTCACCGACTTTGTATAGGTTTGGCTCTTCTCTCCCAATTTCCATTTCCAACTGCCAAACTGCCCGCTCTGTTTCTTATGTAAAATTGCAGATGTCTTCTTATTAATCAAGAGCCTAATACACTCCAGATGAATAAACAACTGCAGCACTGCAGCACGTACCTCACTTCTGAAACCCAGGATTTATTGGAGCGGCCTGTTCCAAGGTCTCTTTAACTTAAAAAAGATGGTTTATTGTTCCTCCCTCCTACAGCAGGGGCCCTTTGCAACACAATATTCAAAGAGATTTCCAACCCTACGGTGTAACGTTATCCAAATCTTTAGAAACCATAAGCAGTTGCTCAAACTCCACCATCCAAACACAGAGAACTTCATAGGGAATGATGTGACAACTGGACTAGAGTGGTGGGTATCCCCTGGAAAACACACTGAATGACACTGTCCAGTCCCCAGCACCATCCCAGAGCATGGGGATATTTTCATACTGGCTGCTTTTTTCATACACCCAGTAGTAAGGAGCAGAATATACAGCTTCCAGTATTTCCCTCCCATGAAACAAGAGGTTTACGGGAGCTCGTGCAGCTGTGCATCAATTTACTGATATTACATTTCCACTATTTCACTGCAGATTTAGCCTGGAACCCAGCTAATCAAAATTGGTTTAAATATTTCTATTTAAAATTAAAATCTGCCACGGCCTAAACTGCTCTGTTTACTTTAATTTACATTCCCAAAATGGGAGAAAAACAGATCCTTTCTTTGTAATCATGTAGAAACAGGAAAAGGAAATAATGATTAGGGTTTTAAAGCACATATTAACTCATAGATTGCTAATTTCTTAATTATTGTTTCAAAATGCTGGCACCCTTCTTAGAACTTCCAGCTTATTAATGTGCTTGCTAATGTTGGACTGCTAAGGGTGGTTCTATTAATAAGATGTATGTCTATAGAAAGCTGGAAAAAAATAAAGGTTATAATATTAGCATACCTTACTCATTTTTAATTAAAGAATTAAAAAGCCCAGTCTTTGGGGAGTTTGGGAAAATAGTGTAGCCAAATGAGACCAATTAACTTCATTAGCTTCTGCAAATACCTACTTTTCCGGCACATTTCTATTTTTCCATCTGCTTCACAACTACACTTGTCTACAAATTAACATTTTATTTATGATTTAATAAAAATTATGCACTCATTGCATACAGTTTCCTGTATTTATTGAAAAATCAATAAATTATATATCTTCCATTCTTCACTCTATGTTTCTTTTCCTCTGAGTGAATAAAAAAAAAAAAAAAAAAAAAAAAGACAAAGCCTGCAACCACAAAAAACCACAACCCAAATCAGGGCTGAATGTTCAAAGTGGGAACATTCAATAGGAAGTGCACAAAAAATCTATTTCAAAATGACAGATGCAAAAACTCAGAATAAAGACTATGATAAAAGTGTCATTAAAATGCCCTGTGGCTATTACTAAGTTGCACAAACACTTTGGCGAGCCATTTGTTCTAGGTTAGCTGTCTGACAAGTCTCATCACACACTGCATCAATTTCACCCGTCTTGTTCTCAACTGCTCAGCACCGTGTACATCATGGATCAACAAACCTCCAGCACCTTTCACTTAGGAAGAGCTCTCCAATGGTTGGTGATGTCAAAAAGAAGAGTAAAGTGATTATTACAGTCATTTAGCAGTCAGGAAAACACAGCTTGGTTAGATTACTCAACTTCGAAACTCTGCATTGGGTCATTAAAGCTCAAGATAAAAATAATACAAGCAATAAATATTTATACATGTTATCTGAAGATATAAAACCAATTTTAAGTAATGATGATGGTAATAAACCAACATGAAATCTGTGTTTGTGGTCTTCTGTTACATTTGTTCTTTGTCTGACTTGGGTGGATGCTGCAATAAGAGAAGATGAATACAGAAAAGAGATGAAGACTGGAGAGTGGGGTGGGTGATAAATGGAATTGTATAAGTTCCTGGGAAGCAGATGGAAGCACTCTGGTAGATATGTCTGTCTTTTCCCCACAAACAGAATTCACAGCTGGGATTTAGACACATTCCTCCTATTCAGTGAACTACTGTCTTTGCCCAGCAGCAGTAAGATGGTGGTATGGTAGCAACATCACACCAGACCTCGCTCACTATGGATCCATTCCACCTGCTCTTTAATGCCTGTTCTCTCCTCACACCTCTGGGATTTTCTTCCTATTCCTCCTCAAAGAAATTCACACTGGTTTGGTTTGTTTTTTGTTGGTTTTTTTTTTTTTCCAAATTGGTATTTTGAATGGAAAGGAATTAAAAGAATTAAGAGCTATGATACTAAAAAGCAAACTAGATCATGTCAACATTTGTCTGCCCCTAGAATATTTAGGAAAGGATATAAAGCAGATGCAAAACAAGGCATAGAAACGAGCACCTTCATTTAGCACAGCTGCTCATGGAAACCCCTTTGGTCCACAGACGCCTCATACACATCCTGATACTAATCTTTTTCCCATCTCATAGAATGTTAGGGGTTGGAAGGGACCTCAAAAGAGCATCTAGTCCAACCCCCCTGCCAAAGCAGGATCACCTAGATCAGGTCACACAGGAACAGATCCAGGTGGGTTCTGAACGTTTCCAGGCAAGGAGACTTCACAGCCTCCCTGGATAGCCTGTTCCAGGCTCTCTCACCCTAAAGTTTCTCCTCTTGTTTCCATGAAACCTCCTCTGTTCCAGCTGCACCCATTGCCTCATGTCCTATCACTGGACATCACTGAGCAGAGTCTGGGTCCATCCTCCTGACACTCACACTTTGCATATTGATCAACATTGATGAGGTCCCCCGTCAGTCTCCTCTACTCTAAGCTAAAAAACCCCAACTCCCTCAGCCTTTCCTCTGCAGGGAGATGTTCCACTCCCTCCATCATCTCTATGGCTCTGTGCTGGACTCTTTCAAGCAGTCCTTGAACAGAGGGGCCCAGAACTGGACACAATATTCCATATGTGGCCTCACCAGGGCAGAGTAGAGGGGGAGAAGACCCTCTCTCATGGGAGCCATGCCTCAGAAGAATACCTGCCTCAGTTTTGAGTTATATACACTTCTCAATCCATTTTTCATCCAGCTGTTCATTTCTGTGAATACAAACCTTCATCTTACAACTCCATCCTATTCTTCCCACTAACTCCCATCCCCCACTCTCCCTTTTTTTTCCCCCAAGTACCCCCAAAGGTATATGATCGAACATAAGAAGTGGCTGAAAGAACTGTATTAGCACAATGAAAGCCCCATATAAATGTTATGCAAATTTGTTATGAATCAAACCTGCAGTGCAAATTTACTACATTGCTGAACTATTATAAAACAGCGATTTGTCTTGTATACATTTTTAATGTATCCCAAACCATTTGTACTAGATTGTCTGTTTCTGTTAGTCAGATCATTCCAATTTTTAAGTGCAAAGTAAATATAAAGTGTTACATTTTTAATAATATGCAGTCACACCACATACTTTTCTTGCTTTCTACCTCCACTGTGGTCCGGGAACACATAATAGCTGTTTTTTCCATAGTTATCTAATCATTATACTAAATGTGAACCTGTTTGCTATTACTTTACATTTTTACAATTATCATTGCAAGAGCTACTTTCAGTGTTCAAGAAACAATTGTGACTCTTAGCAGTTAATGGCGTACGGCTCTTTAAATTTAATGTTTTGTATGTGCACACAAAAAGGAAAAAGGGAAAACGGGCTTTAGTCGTTTTGCTTCCTTGTATATAAAATTACATGCATCTGCAACACAAACATAAATGTATGAATTATATACCTACTACTTAAATCCTACTTTCTGCTCAGTTCCTGGGTTTGGTGATTTTAAAGCGGGCAAGGTTAGTTCCATTGCAATTATGCTGCTTTTCTGCTCCTAAAAATAACACACCGGCGCATTCTACTTACTGCTCACCGTGCATTTACTTTTTCAAATGAGACAAATAGGAAGGAATTATGGCTTGTGCTGCCTCCCAACTCATACTGGCCCAGATAATCGCCAAACTGGCCAAATCTGAGAAATGAGCTTTGCTCACCCTTCATTAAAAATAGGCTGAAGTCCTTTTTATCGCATTAAAAAATTGTAGCTGCATAAGCTCTTCTGAAATAAGCTTCTCAAAATACATGTAACTGCTGAATCCCACTGTTTCTCACCTTTTAAACACAAAACACTACAGTGGTATTTTCATATGGTGATAAATGTTCTCACCTACAGGGCTATTACAATATATAATCTATGATAACATTATCACAGAACACACACGTATTTTACAGCAACAGAGCAAAGGGAATGAGAGAGGATGAATGTTAAAGAGTTAAATGACATGGGTTTGGAGTTATTTTGGTCATCCTAAGTAGAAGCAAAATGCAGAAGCATAAACAGAATCATAGAATTGCTATGGTTGGAAAAGACCTTTAAGATCATCAAGTCCAACCATTATCTAACTCTAACAGGTCCACTGCTCCATCAGAGCCTTAAGCACCACATCCAGGTGGCTTTTAAACACACCCAGGGATGGAGATTCAACCACTTCCCTGGGCAGCCTGGCCAGCCTTTGATAATCTTTTCAGTAGAAAAGATTTTCCTCATGTCCAACCTGAACCTCCCCTGCACAACTTGATGCCATTTCCTCCTGTCCTACCAGTTGACCAATCTCTCTGCAGCCACCTTTCAGGAAGCTGTAGAGAGGGAGAAGGTCTCCCCTCAGCCTTTCTTCAGACTAAATAGCCCCAGCTCCCTCAGCTGCTTCTCATAAGACTTGTTCTTCAGACCTTGTACAGGAAAACGAAATGTGAATAAAAGATCTGTAAGAAAATCATTTGGATCCATGAACTATCACGTTGTCACAGTACTAATTAAAGACAGTAACGCTGTAAGACACTAACAGATTTGTTCCCATCAGTATTCCCCACAAAGTGGATTAGATAGATACCTAATTGGAAAAATCACAAATCTGAGAAGAGTTCTACCAAGGAGGAGAAGGCAGGGAAAGCTGAAACAATATAATTCATGTAGGGTGAAAAGGGAAGAGCACAAGTGGGGATGAGGCAGTTCCAATACACACACAGTCGCATCAAAGACAACACAATTAATTTTCAGAGTGGAGAAAAATGAAGAAATCTATTTTTTTTTTTTTGGCAGCAGATATAGCCTGAATTTTAGGGTAAGTAAACACACAGGCTTCCTTAGCTTCCTTTGCAAGTTCTGGGACCCCATCCCTTGAAGTTTCCAAAGGCAAGTCAAGTAACAACAAGCAGGAATTGTCTATATGTGCATGATCCATCCTCATGGCAGGACCTGGGCTAGATAATTTATTCTAGATCTTCCAGTCCTATTGTTCTCTGATTTCAGTCCTGACCTCCTCCTTTCAGCTGATCTACCTGTGAAAGTGTCAGGCAAGCAGGCATCAAAAATGTTTCAGTAGAGAGGAAAAGTTAAGCACAAATAAAAAATAACCAAACAGAAAAAGAAAAGGAATATACATTGTGCCCATCAACTATAACTAAGAGATCTGGAGGAACTCAGGTATAGAGCAGTTAGGCCACCTTGAGAATATACACAATTTCAACAATAATAAAAAACTATCACCTCATCAATAAGCCTGGGAAATGCAAACTTGTGACCTTACTTTCTCTGAGGAAAGGTGTTTGAACTGAGAAATGTAAGCAGTCATAGGGTGGTAGGTCACTAAGGAAAAGGAGATAAAGGTCACTTTGAAAATGCCTGTTTGATATGCTCTTGTCCCTGAAGACCTGAAGAGAGCACAACTCATTTAAAAGAGACACGAACATATGCGATTGCATAATGAATATTATTATTTAGCTTGGAAAAGACTCAAACAGGTGACTAAGAGGAGAAAAAGTATGTCCCCTTAGTAACCTCCTGAGCCACCCAGTCAACCATGAAAGAGCTCTTCTAGCAGGTTTAAGAACAGCAAACTGATAGATATTATTAATTCAAGTATGCTGGCTAATTTTTTTTCTAATGGCACCAGAGAGGTAAAACTGACAGTAGCTCTCAGCAAGACAGAGAAGAAAACAGTGCTTTGGGTATGGGAGAAAAAGAAAGTCAACTTACCCTCCCTCCCTGAATGCCACTGTCAGCACATATAGAATATAAGGAGTCCACCCATCTACAGTGCCCTGTACACACCATGTGGGCATTTAGTGACTTTGTAATTTATTTATTTATTTTTACATTTTCAATAAAAATACTATTGAAAGACCAGAGCCTGCCCTGTCACAGGATCACTGAGGTTGGAAAAGACCTCCAAGAGCATCAAGTCCAACCATCTACCCAACATTATCATGACCAGTAAACCACATCCTGAAGTGCCACACCTACCTGTTTTCTGAGCACCTCCTGGGATGGTGACTCCATCCCCTCCCTGAGCAGCCTGTTCCAGTGCCTCAGCACTCTCTCAGTATAGACATTTTTCCTTATATCCAAACTAAACCACCCCTGGTGCCTTAAAACCATTTCCTCTTGTCATATCACTAGTCACCTGGGAGAAAAAAACCAATACCCACCTCACTACAAGCTCTCTTCAGGTGGCTGTAGAGAGCAAGAAGCAAGGTCTCCCCTCAGCCTCCTTTCTTCAGTCTAAACAGCCTCAGCTGCCCCTTATAAAACTTGTTCTCCAGACCCCTCACCAGTTTTGTTGCCCTTCTCTGAACTCACTCCAGCTCCTTGATGTTTCTTATCCTTCTCTGCCCAAAACTGAACCCAGTGCTCAAGCTGCAGCCTCACCAGTGCCTAGTACAGAGGCACAATCACCTCCCTGCTCCTGCAGACACACTGATTTTGATCCAGGCCAGGATGCCACTAGCCTTCTTAGCCACACAGGCACACACTGGCTGGGTGTCCACCAGCACCTACTGGTCCTTTTCTGCCCAGCAGCTTTCCAGACACTTCCCCAGCCTGTAGCATTGCCTTGGGTTGTTGTGACCCGAGTGCAGAACCCAGCACTTGGCTTGTGAAAACTCATACAAGCGACCTCAGTCCATCTGTCCCTTTACAACCCAGGAGGAGACTTCACAGGAGAACCTCAGTCCTCATTTTGGTTATCAGACAGGAGACTGAAGAGGATGCTCCTTGGCAAACACACTGAGACAGTGTTTGTGCTTCTGTGTATCATACCTAGCTCAGTGGCACCTAGTGTGTATTTTCATCAGCGCGTACTGAGAGCTGTTTAACAAGGAGGACAGCATCATTAACCCCATTTTACAAATGAGGAAGCTGAGGCACAGAGCTGTGATTTACCCAAGAACTAAACTGCCAAATGCCACATTCCATCACTTTAGCCACCAAAGGGCTCATCATAGACACCTCTGCTCCTCTGCTCTTGCAAGTGCTGTTTGAAAGTCAAGGTAGCCTCCAAATAAATCCTGAGTCCCTCAGCCATAGAAGTGTGTCACCTCTCTGATACTTGGTGCATGGAAACCCTGGCCACGCCTGGAGACCTCAATACTGCCAGAAGATGGTCAAGGATCTAGCCATGTGTAGGTGCTGACTGCATCTACAGCACCACTGCAGGAGGACAGAGATGACCCTCAGTCCAGCCTGGTCCAAGATGGTATGCCTTTTGCTGGCAAAGTTGGAAGAGCAGCAACACTCTCTTCCTGCTGCACAAATATTGAACACCCAAGAAACAAAAAACAGCTGATGACCAATTATTATCTGAAGTGTTATATTAGCATTCCTTTATGATCATTCCACAGTCACTGAAGTTACAAGGCCACCCACCTCCTGATACTTTACAGCATGCACAGTCTGCTGGAAGACTCTGTTCTTCCATCCATAAAATCCCCAGAAGGTTCTTCCACTGATGAAAGAAACAAACACTGAGGTTCAGGTAGTCACCAGTACTCAGACCTCTGGCTCACAGTTGTTCTAACAGACATCAGGATTTAAAAGCAGTTTTGTCCAACTACCTCTTCCATGAGTCTGTGACCAGTGTACCCACAAACATCAACCCATGTGGCACAGCCCTACCCCTTCCATGCTGCCCCTGAGGCAGCAATCACAGAAAGCTCTTCTGCACTATAACCTCAAAAGAAAATTGTGGTTCCACTGCATTCAGCATTTCCCTCACCCTTCTGGGCTGTAAGAATAGTGTTTGATTTATACATAATGGGAATGTACAAATAAAGCAAAACACTTCCAAGTATAAGTCTGACTAGTTATCCAATAAAGGATCCAGAAAACTTCCCAGTTAAGAAGGTTATTACCAAATACCAGATTCGACCACATTAAAACTTCACTTGGCTAACGGGGGAAAATCAAATCTATTCTAATATTTGATTAGCAAGACAAGAGTTGTAACAACCATTGTGGTGTCTCTGATAGCTGAGTGAGCAAGCTGACTTTACCTTAGCAAATTAATTTCATTTTTGATAATGTAGCTAAATCAGACTCTCAGTACAGGTACCAGAACCTCCTAACCCTTAGCATAATAATTCTGATAATGCAAACTTAAAAAAACCCCAGGGATTTGCACTGAAATAAAAATATTTGGTGGTAACAACCATAGATAAAATAAGACATGCAGGCAGTGACAAATTTAAATAGGACTCACAAATACCTCAGACTATAACATCTTTTTTTTTCAGCTCTGTTACTTTGCCAGATTTTAACTATTTGGGCTGGACTGTTTTTATACTAGGGATCTGTCTCAGGGTACACTGGAAAGTTCAGCTCAAGTGTCTCTAAGACAGAGGCCTGGAAAAAAAAATATTTTGCATTAAAAAAAAAAAAAAAGAAAAGAAAAAATCTTTAAGACATTTAACAGAGTTGTGGAAACTGCATTTACAGAGAGGACTTACAATCTGGCAGTACAGACAAGCTGATATCAGCCACGTGCCTCTTACTGTTCCTAAGAAAAACAGAGCTGGTTTGACTAAGTTAATCTACACACTATCTGAAGAGATGTGTTAGTGTTTGGTACCTGTTATCATTAAACTTCTATGGATTTCTTTGTAATCATGAGGCAATCTGGACAAGCCCTTCCTCACCACCCTTCCTTTCAGAGACCACTGTGATGCTTGGTAGGTGAGTGAACACGGGCAGAAAATCTGCTGCTCACCTCACAGCTCCCACTGCTGCACACAGGGAGGACAGAGGACAAGGAGGAAGGAGACTGCCCCACTACAAAGCACAGATGGAAGGTCTGAGATGTCATGAACATATAAGGTGCTAAAGAAGTACACGTGTTAAAAAAGCCCAGACCCTTCCTCTGAGCAGCATGCCTTTGATAAAAGTGATTTAGTTCCCCAGGGGCAAAATGGGCACCTCAGCTTCATGGGATTAAAAAATATCTGCAGATCACTCAATTACTGTCATGATGAGTTCAACAGAAAAACCTATGAAGAAATGAATTAATCTGGCAAGTGCCAGGTTTCAGTTCCAAGGAGTAAGTATGGCACAGAGCCACATACTGAACAAGGAAAATAAAATAGAAGCTGTTTGTTTTGTGGCACTTATCATCCTGTCCAAGGAAAGCAGAAGTCATCCTGGAAGGGAGAGGAAAAACCCAACACACCCAAGCACACAGCCTAATGAGTGAGAGGTGCACCACAACACTATGAATGTGCTCTTTGGAGTTAGCCTTTTAATGACACAAATACAAGATCAAATTGTTGTCATACTTTGTAGATTTCCAAGTGCAGAAGTGTTTGGACTACCCTTGGCAAGAAGTGTCTGTTTATTTTTCTCGAGACTCCACTGACATCATTTCAATATTAACTAGGCCGTGGCACAAAGGACAGACGGGAGGGCTAGAGCTGTTCCATATATTGGTAGCCTTTTAAAGTCTAGTGTGGAACTTTCTGTTCCACAAGAGTCCTTCTTTTGTGCTGCATATTTCAGTCTGATATAAACTTCAGTGTATGTAAGGACATTAGTATCACTGCTCTCAACCAGACTTTGGTATAATGAGACAAAGAAAGAAAGGGGAAGACAGAGGGGAACACAGATATAATGGATTCTACCTGAAACTAAACTAAATCATCTGCCAGTAGAATACTACCCTAGAACAAGCCTTGCAATACTGAAAGCACTGCAAAACTGAAAAATCCAGTGACTTACAGAGTGAAGTGTGTATTTTGAAAAACTGCTATGCCCTACAGTAATAAAATTACTATAAACAGGAGGGACATGAGAATGTTTCCTTCTGACCTTCATGTGAAATTTTTGGAGAGTGCACTTTTTGAATTTCCTTACACACACCCATTATTTTAAAGATTACAGGAATAAACACTTAGAAAAATTTTACCTTTTTTCTCCCTCTGGCCTAAAAGGGATTCTGCAATCAGGGCAACCACAAAAGTACTGCACAGAATTCTATCCTCTTAAATAATGAGACAACCAGCACATCCAGATTAAAACTTCAGGCAGAAAGACTCAAGACAAGACCAGTAAATATTTAAGCTGTTTTCCTGATCAACTGTTTTAGCAGCAGTTCTGTCACTGCTAATGCACACATGGCATTGCACACGTGTACAGAAACACCCACAAATTAAATTACTTGTTGTATCTCTGAACTATTGTATGTGTCTCCAAGTCTCACACATCCCTCTTGCCAATTTGGACCTCAGTCTTACTGATTTTGGAAAGAAAGTACTAAAGAGAGAAGGACGATGGAAAAAGAAGGGAAAAGGAAAAGAAAAAGGGGCGGGGGAAGGAATAAAAGGGAATTAGGGGGAAAAAAAAGGGGGGAAAAGAACAAAAAGGGGGGGAAAAAGGGGGAAAAAAACAGGAAAAAGGGGATAAAAAAAAGGGAAAAAGGGGATAAAAGGGGAAATGGAAAGGAAGGAAAGGAAAAGTAAAAGGAAAAAAAGGGAGAGGGGAGTGAGGAAAAAGAACACAACCCAGATTTGATGCTACTCATTTTGTCCTGCTGCCTCCAAGGGTGAAGGGTGACAGGACTGTGTGAGGATCACAGAGTTGGGTGAAAGTGGAAGAAAGTCCTTCTGAGGGGCTAAAATCCGAGTAAGAGCACGTTTGGACTTGGGTGAATTTCCTCTTGGGTGTCTGCATGTGTAGCCTGGGCTTTAATCTTTGTAGTGCTCAGGAAACCACTGTACAGCAACACAATTACCCTGGATCAGCTCTTCAGCCATGTCAATCACTTCATCCTCTGCACATACACACACACAAATTCACACACACTGTCTCTTCCTCTGCTCCACAGACAAGAAAAAAATACTAATTTATAGCATATCAAAACACGTTTTTATAATGTATAAAGATAATACCCAACGGACTCCTGAGAGATACATGAAATTAATCCCAGTTGTGAAGGTCTTGATATTAGCTCTTCACTCTGGGGATGAATTTAAAATCCCACAAAAGCCCATGATTTATTTCCTTCCAAACAACAGCAACAAACACTCACATAATTCTTAAGTAATGTAAAATATCACTTTAAATCCATTCAGACACATGGGAAGGGAAGGGAAGGGAAGGGAAGGGAAGGGAAGGGAAGGGAAGGGAAGGGAAGGGAAGGGAAGGGAAGGGAAGG
>JAOEGS010020455.1:0-21818 GCA_025447755.1 Corythornis vintsioides
CAGAAATTTAAAAAAAAAAAAAAAGTTTTATTAAATACTTTATTTATGGTAAATAATGGAATCGATTTGAAAGAATCCTGGAATCTGTAAATATGTACACTGTGAAAATTGCCAGTAAGTCTTTATCTAGAGAGCTTCATGTAAGACATAGGTTTCATTATTGCCTGTGTGCTCAATGAGCTCTCAAACACTCCATTTAGCACCAGAAAGCAGCCATTTCTTTATTGCAGGGATGCACCAGAGGTAGTTCCACTATCTCTGGCACCCATCCAAGCTTATATCCCCCCTCTTACATACTCAGGCATTAGTTTTCCTGGAAAGATTATAGATACTCATTCTAGTTCTGAGAACTAATTATCCTATAGCACAGTTCTTAATGCATACAGCCTGGAGGGGCTTCCCTGGGGGGGTTTCCATGGGCTCTGGTGGTCCCAGATGGTTGAAGAGGGGTCTCTTTAATGTCCTTTCCATGCACTTGGAGGCTTCTTTCCACATAAATTTATATCTTAGTCCATCCCTCTGTTTGTAGAATCTTTAACTGGTGTTATAATATCTGTGTCCTTGACATGCAACATCTATTACACAGCACTGAGTTCCATTAGAAGTCAACTTTAGACTAATCTGGGGAGTAAATTCTACACAATAGTTTTCCTGATTTTTTTTTTTTTCATTGTGTTTAGAAACCCAGATTTGCATTTCAAATTGCTGCCTCTTTTGAGTCTCTGGTATGGTGGAGTTTTAGGTTTTTTTTAACATTTTAGAAGTCGATGTCCATCTGTTTAGCTTCTTCTGAATTTCTGGCCTCATTTCAAAGTTGACACCTAAAAACTGAGATTGTTAATCACTTCTGATGCTTTGATGGCAGTAGTGTTGTGTATTGTTAAATGTATCCTGATGTATGTGTTTCCTAGTGCAGTTAATTTCTTTGCTTACAGTTAGCTGGAGTTGCCTGCAGCTGTTCCACTGAAATATGTGGGGTTTTTTTTTTAGCTTTGCCACCCCTGTGAGCCTGGCTGTGCTCTAACCTAGAGGCTATGCAGCTGGTTTTTACCATACTTAGCAGCTATCATAACATCTTCTTAGTCAGAACAATGAAGAGGCAGAACCAAAACTAAAATTGAAGCTGCAAGGATCTGACTCATTCTGTTTCTGGCACAAGGAGGTGCAGATTGAACTTCCTGAGTTCACAGCACACCTAGCAAACCTCAGCCACAGCCCACCCCAGTGCATTAAGCTATGAAAAGGGTTGCTCACTGCCTCAGCACATCCCCATCTGACTTGCATATTGCTCCTTCTCATTGCTAATTTCATGGTGGTGGTGGTGGCTTCCTGCAGGACTTTAGCTGAAAGAAGGCTTGGTGTTGCTGCAGTTCTCCTTGGCAGTTTTGCAGTCTTTGTTCACTCTCACCCAGAGAGAACATCTCTCAGTGTCCTGACAATCTCCACTTGGACAATACCTTGATGTTTTCTCTGCCCTTATCTTTTGACAGGTGTGGATGCCCCCTGGAAATATTCAAGGTCAGGTTGGAGGAGGGTTTGAGCAACCTGATCTAGTGGAAGATGCCCCTGTCCATGGCAAGGAGAGTGAAACTAGATGTTCTTTAGGGTCCCTTCCAACCCAAACCCATACAGCATTCCATTATTGTCTTCACATAACACAGTGGTGGTGGTATCAGTGCTGTGTTGTAGCAGCACATTGTTCCTGCTAGTGTGTTGTTGCTCACAGAGAAGGCAGAGAAACCTACAACTATATTGCAAATGTGCATTTTTTTTTTCAGAATATGATTAGATTCAGTCAGCTTTATGACTTTACTAACAGTTTAGAAATATCTGAACCTCATCATGACCTCTTCACAGGTGATGCCTTCCTCATATCCACATTCTTCCTTGCTTGAAATCCTTCCCATATTTGAATTACAATTAGAATTAGGCCAGAATCAGAGCTGTTCATACCATGCTATTTGGGATTAAATCCCATTTTCTAAGTACAGGCTTCCAAGCAAATATATAAGTATTCCAAATCTTTTTATTTCCACAGTGACCAAACTTTCAGATTTTCAGTTACTCAGATTAAAAAAATTTGCAAATATATTTAGTCAAAACTAGTGTGGAGCTTTAAAAGTTAACTGACATTGCAATTATAAAAGATACATAAAACAGGTTAGAGTAGTAATCTGATTCTAATTTCCTTTAAATATTTTCTAATTTATTTTTCAGTGTAATGCTTATTAGTAGTAACTCAAAGAATACAACTAACATATATCATGGGTTTATTATTTTGCATAAATCCCCAAATGGAAGATGTCCTGGAATCGTTGTGGTTAAGCCCATGGAATGTTGGAGAAACTGCTAAATTAGAATCATGTATCTCTCAGGGTCTGCCAGGATGAACCCAGTGCTGCTCTTGGTTATTTTGGTAGTTGAATAGTGTACTAAATGAGGATAGCTTAAAGGTGGCTTAAAACTTTGGCAGCTCAGAAATCATGTTTCTTCAGCCAGACAAGTAAAGCCTGTGGGGCAAATGCCAGATGCTTGGACTAACTGATGCTCTAACTCAAACCAGGACATTACTGAGCTAAATCAGTATACAGATCTAAACTGCAGATAAGACCCATAAGCTACAGTTTCCTTTTGTCCATACAAAGGAAATGTCAAACTGATAGATGAAGGACTAAGCAAAGCACCAGTTATTGAAGCACATGAAAAGTTGCTTTCCTAGTGCCTCTGACAACCACGGGAGACAGTGGTTTAATTTTATTATGTGTATTTGGCACATTCTAGCAAATACAATAGCAGTTTTCTGCTTTTTTAATGTATATTTTCAACTTACACAGCAAATGGAAGATAAACTGCCTACTATGTATGTAAATATTTATGGCTGAAGTACCTAGATGCAGTACTTGCTAAACAGATGACACTGGGAGAATGAAAGGCTGATTTGTGACAATACAGTGCATTTTGATAATAGCTCCAGCCACGGGTATTGACAGTGCTGAGCTGAAGCTGTGTGACTGCACAGAGCCCCTGTAAAAACAGAAACTGGCCTGTGTGGAGTAGTTTGAAGCTTGGGAGCCAGAGCACTGATGTGTTGGTGTTGACAGGAGGAGGTGACTGTGTGCTGAAAGGCCACATGTAGCTCTGGAGCCTCTGTGTCAAGGAGATGCTGACTGTGCCCCATCCATGTGATATCTGTATTCAGAAGAAAACCAGAGGTGAAACTACAGTCCTCCTTGCCTCTGAAATACCTTTGGGGTTATTTTTTTGAGTGTCTGTTTAAATGTAGTCCTCTGAAGTAATTCAGTAGTAAATTCAGTCTTCTCAGCTGTGTGTACTTTGGTTAAATGCAGAGAGTATCTATGAAAGGTGCCTGAAAAACCAAACACAATAAATGGCAAGTTATCTCAAGGAAACCCAGCATTAAAGACTGCATTTAAAAGAGTCTACATTTAAATAGGATGAGGAAAATATTAGAGGTTGGAGAGGCATTAAAATATCAGACATACAAAAGCCCTGAGACAGCTGAATTTCAGGGGAGGCTTGATGCTTACAACAGAATAATTTTGGAGACTGTGCACATAACATCTATGTGGTTTGTGGGGTTTTTTTAAGGTGGTAAGTAAAAGCCAATTGCTAGTGAATATTGGCAAAGCAAATTTGTCTTAAAATGAAAAGTATCTAGATGACTAACATTTTATCTCAAGCACCTTTTAGAACTGTTATCTATTTAGATATTTGAAAACAAGAATTCATATCAGATTGTCATACTCAGCTCAGATACCATCAGGTGTTTTTCTAGTGTATATAATACTCCTGAAGGATTCTGGAGTCATGGTTTGGAAGCTGAAATATTTAAGCCATTAGAGTTATTGTATTGCAAGTTTATTTCCTTGCTCTACCCATCTGCCAGCTGAGGCATTAACATGAAGGCTCAATTTGCAGCATATTCTCATTGCTCCTTGCTTCACCCTATGAAATAGCATCAGAGGAATCAGTTTAACTATCAAAAATCATGCTTTTTATGATGAGCTTGCTTTTTATTTCCATATTCTCTGTGTTCATCTCTCTGCTAAGCAGACATTGAAGGGAGATGGTTACAGACACACTTGACAACTTCTGCTATGATATTCTTTCAACCATGGAAGCCAATCTAGCACATGGAAAGCTTACAGTCAAATCAGCTAACATGTGCAGAACTTTCTTCTTATGAATAGCTGTTAATTGTGGTCGTGGGGGAAAACAGCATCAAGCTCATTGTACCAATTGTGATACCTTTGGTTTTGGTATTTTTGTGTGAGACAGGATTTGGGAGCTGACCTTCAAGATGATGAAAATGCTCAGTAATTCACCAGAAGGAAAATGGTCACTATCACTGCACATAAAAAATGTAGTAAAAAACACCCCTTATAGAGTTGATTTCATTTGTATCACTTCAGATAGATTGCTAATACCAAAGGGAGTTTGAAAGTGCTTCTGAATGGAGAAAGAAGTTCACTATTTTCTCTGGGTTGTCACCTCCTCTGCTTTTCCCTCTTCTGTGACCTTGGTGCCATGTTATACAGCACTTGATGTCAGAACTCCACAATTTGTAATCTTGCTAATTAGTAATTGGTAGAAGAACTTTTCCTTGAGCACTTAATGTTTTGCTCTATATGCTGCTGGCCTTTGCAATACTTACACTGGTGAACTCAGTGAAACACCAGCTCATTTGTGCTCAGATTATAATAAAGCTTAAAGCTCTCTGCCTACTACTAAGAGAAGGCATAAAACAAAGACTGGAAGATATATTCAAAACAGAACTACCTTTGCCAGCTGTGCTTAGAGCTACTTTTGCCAAAACAGCTGTCAATTGTTTTAATTGTAGTTCTGTGATTAGCTAGTGCCTCTTCCACAGACAAGGAAACCAGGCTGGCTCAAATAAAAAGCCCCCAAAAAGCTGTCATTATTAATGGGCTGCAAATGAGTTTGCATATTCTGCTATTTCTGCTGTAACACCTGTTGGAAGACACCCTGATACCACGATTTTACATTTACCAGCCTTTGTTGGTTTGTTGTTTGCACTTTTGTTCTTTTAACCCTGTGGTTTATGGTCAGAGAAGCAAAGAGCTGCAAACTAAGCTACTCAACAGACAAAGCCTGGGTGCAAAGAGGAACAACAGAGCTCTTTAGTGAATTAGGGGACTGGTCTAAGAAGGTGGAAGAGTTTTACACCTAAGAAAGCACAACATTAGCACTGTAAAATAAAGCAAGCCTCGGATACTCCCCCACAAAGTGTTTTTATGACACTGGCTGGAACTGAAAGAAGTTAAACTTTAGCACTTTTCATGTCCTTGTTATGGAGCTTACTGGGAAACAAGCTGAAACAGAAGCCTGACTATGAGTTGGCCCGTGAAAATGCTGCAGGTTTGCCAAAGGAGATCTAAACCAGGAGTTATTTATAAAGAAATAAAAGCCTGTTTTCACCAGGCTGCAGGAAAAATTATTCTGATGGAGAATAGAGTGGAATCCAGCTGCAGGTAACTGTTGTTAGGAAAATAAAAGCATTAAGTTGTGTTCAGAACCTTTGCAAACACAAACTCAACTTACAGAATCAAGTATCAGAACTGAGTTTAATGGTTGTAAAGTTGTGCAGGTGCTGAGGGACCTACCACAACTCCTTGCTGGGCTGCCCTCCACCATCTTTGAAAGCTTCTGGAGAACAGGGAAGGTGCCTGAGGACTGGAGGAAAGTCAGTGCCTCTCCAGCCTGAAAAAGGACCCAGGAAAGTACAGGCCACTCAGCTTTACCTCCATTCCTGGCAAGGTGATGGAACAGCTCGTTCTGGGTGGCATCTCAAAAGCTGGAAAGCAGCTCTCTGGAAAAAGACCTGGCAGTCCTGCTGGAGAACAAGATGACCACGAGCCAGCAATGTGCCCCTGTGGCCAAGAAAGCCAGTGACATCCTGGGGTGCTTCAAGAATAGTGTGTCCAGCAGATCCAGGGAGGTTCTTCTCCTCCTTTACACTGCTCTGGTGAGGCCACATCTGGTGCACTGTGGCTGTTTCTGGGCTCCCTGGTGAAGAGCCTCCATGAGGAGGAACTTCTTACTCTGGGGGTGACAGAGCCCTGGAAGATGCTCCCCAAACTGATGGTGGAGTCTCCTTCTCTGGAGTCATTCAAAACTCTCCTGGACACATTCCTGTGTGATCTTCTCCAGGTGAGCCTGCCTTGGCAGGGGTTTGGACTAGATGATCTCCAGAGATCCCTTCCAGCCCCTGTCATTCTGTGTAATGAGTCAGTAGCCAAATGGAAACAGAGAAAGTTGTATCTCATTAAGCCCTTAGGAATTTTAATGAAATGTTAGGACTAAAGCTAGTGAGTGAGTAGTGGTAATGCCTTGTTAGAGTGCAGTTGTACAAAAGGCTCTATTAACAATAATAATACATTTTTACAACATGTTTATCCAACAGTCTCAGAAATAATGAAAACCTTAATTGAGTCTTAACTATAGCCTGTGATAATTTAGCATTATTGTATCAATTTTGTGGATGGAAAGAGAAAGACAGAGAGGTTAAGTGATTCACTCAGGAACAGAACCCAGAACTGTGTGCACAAGTGGATTATCCCAGCCAAGAAGAACTGATATCAAAGAAATGAAAGTGGGATGTCAGATATGAACATTACAAGCTTCCAAACCCATGATGTAATTAGTGGGGAAGGGCTCACCAGACAAGGAATTGGTGTTGCTGGGGACTAACAGCAGGTAAGTTTCTTTCATTTCTTCTTTAAATTTTATCATTCTCACTGGACCTTTGCAGGATCATTCAGAAGTACCAAAAATTTCTTACTGGTTATGTTGATTTCCTGAGGTACAAATCCAAAAGTGAAGGATATTTTAAGCAATGGCCTGAATCAATCAGCCATGTTATTCATGTTATTTGTGACCTCAAAAAAGAGGACAGCATGACTGTAGCCAATTTTCTATAAGACATCAAGCTGGATATAATAAGAAGGGCAAAAGAGTTGATAGAATGTCTCTCCAAGGGCTATTCCAGTCTCCTTCAACACTTTCAACTCTTGGAAAACACCTCAAACATTTAACAGCTGTTTTGGCTTCCTTTTCTTACTGAATATCCTGGAAAATGCTTAATCTGGCACTCATTACTTTTAATCTGATTTAATGTTTCTCAGAACAAGATGTACAACAGTTTCATCAGGGACTCTGTTCCAGGCAAAAATAATCTTTACTCTTTTTTCCACCCTTGATACCATTCATCACTTGCTTCTTACTTTCAATGGCAGTTTGTTTCACATGCCTGATTGGTTTTACTATCATTTGGAGTGCCTTTTTATTATTCCTACTATGTCCTTGATATTTGATAAATTCTGGAACTTCTGAAGTTTCTAGAATACCACAATTCTTTATGCAAATGTGTCTTGATAGTCCCAAAGCAAAGAATTTTAATAAGGTCCTGTCCTGTTTGATTAGAACAGAACTAGTTCTGTTCAGTGATTTTCAGCTAAGTTTAAGAAGCTGCAATTTTTTCAGTTAATGGCATCTTTTCACAGACAGTGTCTGCTTCTAGAAGTGATAACACTTGATGTTATCATTTTTATATAGCTCTGCTAGATGATCTACAGGCAGTTGGACTAGCTTACTCTTGTAGGTGCCTTCCAACTGAAGCAGTTGTTTTATTGACACAGTTTTTGAGGTACTCACATCTGCCTAAAGGTGCTAGAGGAGACTCACTGTCTGTCTCAGAGCATAATCTGGAGCAGAAACATTAACATAAAGGCACAAGAAAGAAAAAATGGAAAAGGAAACAATGTGATGGGTTATTTTTTATCAATCAAAGCTTGCTTTTACTTTCCACACCCCGTGTAATAATCCAGCAGTGGAACGAAAATTAGCATGCATGGGTTTTTAAAACAATAGCCTTTGTGTTCCAAACCACACTGACAAAGCAGAACAATCCAAGCAAAACATGCTCACACAATCTTTTGCCAGTAATATGCTGAACAGCTTTGTTGGAAACCTCCAACACTGTGAGTGAACCTGTTTTGGGAAGTAATCATGGAAGTTCAACTTCTCATTACTGAGCTGAGAATCTATTTTCTTCTTCCCCAAGCTGGATTTCAATCTGTTGCTTCACTCCAAATTCAGTCAAGTCAATAAATATGGTCCTACTATAAGTGCTGCTGCAGCTCTAGGTCTAGGAAGCCAGGCTAAATATACACCAGTAAGGGCATCATTTGATTTCCAGGATCTCTCTTATGAATGAAAAAATGCACTGGAAAACACACTGCTTCACTGTCACAGACCACACTGCTCACCACACTGGCAAATACAGAAACCAAAATCTATCTCCTTTTGGTTTGAAGACACTGAGAGAGAATACTCATGATATATATGATGCCTGCTTTACTCCAGGATAGAAACACTAAAAGGTTGTATAAAAGCATGTTTTCTCCTGAAATTGTTACAGGTTGGAAAACTAATCCAGTGTTTGCAGTTACTACTGGCAGATGTCAGCTCCTGCAGAAGAAAACATGTTTGCTGGTCTATTCAACTCTTCACCCTGTTCAGACCCAAGGACAGTTTTCAATCAGCAGGTGGAAAATCTCCCAACCTATCTTTACATGTGGGCAAAACCACATTGTCTGAGAGCTTCCTGGATCTGGTGTCACAGTTCTGTGGGAAAGCAGGTTGGCTGCTTCTGTTGTTTGAGCTTCCCTGCCACTATAAAATGGTCCAGTGTCTGGACAAATGCAGAGGAAAGAGCAGGGACAAAACAGCTAAAGCATAAATAAACAACAAAGCAAAAGTAGCAGTTTTAGAACTCTCAGATGAGATAAGGGGGAAAAGTCAGAAGCAGGTTACATCTGTCATCAGCTTCTGCTTGCTTGACAAAAATTCCACTGGCATTGTCCCTTTTTTTCATTAGGAGGAAGTCTATTTGAAAAAAAAAATGCTTTGGTGCTTCTGGAATATTTAGCTTCTTGTTAAATACAGCTGGCTGAGGGTATCTGTTTGACAAGGAGTGTGGTTGCCTTATCTTGTGGTCTATGATCACTCTGCAAACTGCTGGTACCTAAAAATTTATCAACTGGAAATTAACTGTAAACTCCACCTTTAAAACACAATTAAATGACTATGGTTCTAACAGCCACCATAAATCTGCCCGAGTGACTAAACTCAGGAGCATCTGATCCTAAGGCTAAAACCCCAAAGAAGCCAAAGGAAGGGAAAATTGAGCATTGCTTCTTGGTATCTAGGACTTGAAAGACTCTTTGCCAGGGCAAAAAGCACCTGTGAACAAGATGCTCAGAAGGGAGACCTCGATCATTCTATTTGTGTTACCAAAATTGTGTAGAGATGACAGTTTCCACCACTATTCAAGTTTCAATTTGTGGTTATTCTAAATCTGGTAGTGTATTTGCAATGCAGTTAACTGATAACCATAATGGGCCTCTTCATGCTGTGTTAGTCCAGTCTTCAAACAGACAGCACTTATTTTTTCCATCTATCAGCTTGGACTTTCCCCACCAGAAAGTGGGGAAAGAGAGGTAAGAAGAGCTAAATTCTTCTTACCTTCCCTCTCCTCCCCTATTTTAACATAATAGGATGAAATAAGCCAAGTAGCAGGATCTCCATTATTTATAGTAAAAAAAATTAATCATAATTAAGGAGCATGTTTGTTATTTTCTAGTATTTGACATATTTTTTACCTTCCATTGCTGATGTGCACCTTTGGTATCATTATATAGCTCAGTGGTACCAAACCATGTTTAGTGGGGGTGAACATACACCTCAGAGTTCATCTGTTGTTTCTGACACCCTGTGATGTTTTCTCCACTGAACTCTGTTCAGACAAGCTCTCAGGAAAGGGCAGTGCCACAGCAGCCTGTGAGGCTCCACAGGTTCATAGCTTCATAGATTCATAGATATTAGGGGTTGGAAGGGACCTAGAAGATCATCTAGTCCAACCCCCCCCCAGGCCATGGTGTGCAGCACTCAGCTCAAGGCTCCAGGCAGCACTGGCCTCCAGCAGTGGACAAACAAACCTCAGGCCATTTATTTTTCCAAGTGATTACCTGGATACCATTCTTTCTGTTGACCTTACTCTGTGAGGCAGGAAACACTTTTTTCTTCATCATACCCAACATTCAGAGCTCATTCCAACTGGCAACGTGGAGCTCATTATCAGCTGCCTTTAGTTTTCAGTTCATGGGTGGTACCTATGATGATACTAAGCCCAAAAAGAAATGCTTATCTGCTGCCTGATCATGGAAGAAATTGGCAAGTGGTTGGGATCATACCTCATTTTTTATTTGTATTTTTGGTTTCAGTGAAGGATCTCATTAGTTCACCTAAACTCACTGCTAAATAAGATGTTTTCCTCTTCTCTTTTTTCATCTGCATGTTAGATCATATACACAAGGCTGTTGGTTAAGTCTTTTCTCAAAGTCTGTTATTCCAGATATTGATTGCTACAGGGTTGGTTCCTTGGCAGCATTTTGAGTCTACCAGACTGCCTCGTGTGTCTCCTTCTTAGGATGACAAGATGTGGCAATACTTTCAGACAAAAATCAGTACAATTTTAGGGACTTAACTCTTTCTTTCCACACTGTATATCCTTTTGATTCTGCTCTCCAAAATGATTAATCCAGAAGACCATGATTAATCCAGAGGACCAGGACTTTTCCTCTCTAGAACACTACTTTTCTGGAGAATGAGAATGCTGTCCTCAAGAATGGACATATTTGTTGTGAGACTCTGCTGGAATGAAGCAAGGAAGGAAAGACACAGCTCTCAACTCAACCATTCTGGTCAAACTAAAAGGCAAGAGGGAGCTGCAGAGGCAGTGGAAGCAGGGACAGGTTCTTGGGAAGAGCACAGAGATGCTGCCCAAAGCTGCTGAGAAGTTGGATGTGATCCAACAATGTGAAATTGCAGCCCAAAAGCATCCAAGTGTGGCCAGCAAATGGAGAGAGGTGATTCTGCCACTCTGCTCTGGTGGGACCTTGCCTGGAGTGCTGTGTCCAGCTCTGGAGCTCCCAACACAAGAAGGACATGGACATGATGCAGTGGGACCAGAGGAGGGCATGAAAATGATCAGAGGGCTGGAGCCCCTCTCCTACAAGCACAGGCTGAGGGAGTTGGGGTTGTTCATCCTGGAGAAGGATCCAGGGAAACCTTATTGCAGCCTTCCAGTACCTGAAGGGGGCTCCAGGAAAGCTGGAGAGGGCCTGTTTACAAGGGCTTGTGGTGATAGGATGAGGGGCAGTGGTTTGAAACTAGAGAATGGCAGATTTAGACTGGACCTCAGGAAGAAGATCTTTACTATGAGGGTGGTGAGACACTGGAACAGGTTGCCCAGGGAGGCCCCATCCCTGGAGACATTCCAGGTCAGGTTTGATGAGGTTCTGATCTAGTGGAGGTTGCAGGGGGGTTGGACCAGATGACCCTTAGAGGTCCCTTCCAACCCAAGGCATTCTGTGATGCTATTCTAGTGCTTTCTTTGCTCAAAAATCATTCTTTAAATAAACTTCTCCCTTAGTTCTGTGATATTGTAATATCACAGCTTGTCCTAAACTTCACAGCCTGCTATATAAGGCCTAAATCTTCCCTTCTGGACATCTATAGGAGCTTTGCCATGCTTTTAAACAGGGCATGACTAGCTTGATACATTTGACTGAGATGAACATTAAAATACATCAAAATGGATCCATATTTACCAGTCTTGATTTAAATTTGATATATGGTGCTATGTATATACAGTCAGATGGCTTTTAGTTTAGAAATCTCAAAACAAAGAAACAAAAATTCCAAAGAAAGCTTTGGTGAATTTCTAACCTATTTTGTAAACATGTATTGGAATAACATTTGTTCTTGCTGGTCTGGTCTGCCTTTCTGCTGGCTGGGTGCCCTCTCTGTGTGACAGATGTGCTATTTATGGAAGGGGATTCTGAATATTTTAAAGCCCTGACTGTTGGGATCATGTCATACCCAGCCTTTAAAAAGAAAGAGGAAAAAAAGAGCCAAATAAATTCGCAAAGAAAAAACCTCCAAATTAAATAAATCTTGGGGAAAAAAAAAAAAAAAAAGAAGGAAAAATGCAAAATCAGATTGTTTATTCACTTCTTGTAAAAAATAGGCACATACAGTGCTCTGGTTGCTGCTGTGCAACATTTTCTGCTTTAACACAATACTTGGTGTTAATTTTCACCTACAGAAACAGGTGGTCTTTTTGGTGGGAAAAAAAAAATAAATCACAGGGTACACAGGTTCCTAGAGAAACAATATCTGGCTGAAAATGTGGCTGCTTTCTTTCTCAGCTCTATTGACAGGTCGAGTGAAATAGTGCTTCTCTGTACGAATCAGGCCTCCTCACAAGGATCTATTTATTCCAGTAGTTGGCCAGAAACCATTTCTATTCACTCACACTTATGGTAAACAGTCCCTAAAGAACTCTTCCTGTGCAATATTTTTGGAGTTAACACGTTTATCTTCACGTCTCTGTTCACGTGCTCGTGGTGTTTGCAGGTAGAGAAGAGGGGAAGCTCTGAGAAGTCCCTGAACTAGTGCGTGTGAGATTCTCCTCTCTGAACAGGTAGATCTTACAGTTTGTTTTACCTGCTTGAGCCTTCTGGGAAGGTAATTCAGGATGTAGGAAAATGCAGGATGGTTTTCCCATTCTCCTTTTGGAGACACTGGGACAAGGAAAATAAAACTCGTTTTGCTTATTAGGCATTTGAAAAAGAAAACCAGATTAGCAGATTCTAATTTTTTTTTTTCCTTCTGTGTATTTTTCATTCTATATGTAAAATATGTGGCTGTATGTTGAACTTTTCCATCAAACAACCTTTTTTTTACCATTGATACTCATCTAATTCCCAGAATTACTCTCCTAGTCTCCGTAGAGGGTGATACCAATTTAACGTATGCGGCTAAACAATGTGCATGCTGTTCATCTTGGAAGGTAACAGAAAGATGTTCAGTAGGTGATGGGAAATTTATTATTCTGATGATGATTATTATTGGGTTGTTCTGTTTGGCAGTCGTGGTTTAATATTTTCTTTCCTTTTTTTTCTTAAAGACAACAACCACTTTAGTATCTGCATTGACCTCTACAGTGTCAGAATGTCATTGTGCAACCGTGGCTAAGAAAAGCCTCTGAGAAAAAAAAAAAAAAAAAGAGGAAAAAAGAAAGCCAAAGGAGCTTTGCATCTTCCAATAACGAGATGTGCATCTCCAGTACGTAGCATTTTGAAATTCCTCCTGTGAGTTGTTGCTTTCAGTTTGCTCAGACAATCATTGTTTCGTTTTCCCCGCTGTAACAGTGAGTATGTTCGTACGCTGCTTAAGTCGTCTTAGTGCTATCTAGGTCAGTGTACTTAGGGTAGCTTTTATGTTCTCTAAGTCTGACAGAGACTGTTCCTGACAGACAGCAGCACCACATTTTATTTTATTTCTTCTTATATTTCTTCTAGAAAAGCAGATTTTATCATTAATCAGAATTGTCTACCACGTAGCACCTACTGTTTCTGCATTGCAGATATATTTAGCTCTAACCCTGCTTGTGGTTAACAGGGTGTAGCGTAGACACAGACAGCTGATCAGGCAGTCAGACCCAGTGCTCGTGTGGTTTGTCAATACTGCTCAGGATTTTGATGGACTGTAAAAGAGAAAACAGAAAGCAAAGAAAACCCAGCAATGTGTTATTCGTATGAACAAATGGTGCTCTTTTTTTTGCTACCGTTGTCTTTTTGTTTTCTTTTTCTTTTTTTTTTTTTTCTGAAATTCTGAGCCTTAACTCTTAGCAAAGGAAAGCAACACAACCAGGACTGAACGTGTGCGCCGGGAAAGCTTTCTCCAGCGAGGGGATGTGGCTGTAGACAATCCAGCATTTCTCCAGTAAGCAAGAAGACTGTTTTGTTTTCCTCAGCAGGCGGACTCAGCCATTGCACAGGCAGATTCTGATAAGAGTCTGAAATGCCTTCTACTGTATCGTTGTAGAATTTGGAGTTTGCTAACAGTGTTAGTGACTGGAGCTCATCTTGCATCACCAGTTGATGACAATTTTCTTTGTTCCCTCCCACCCAGTTGAACCAAGACTCTGTAGCTGATACGCAATGTCACTTACAACATTAATCAGATACTGCATTTAAGGTGAGCTGTCCCTTGCCTCCTCCCTTAACCAGAACTGTGCTGCAGTATGTATCTTACTCCTGCAAGCCTAAAATGGCAGGCAGGATTAACATTGCTTGTGCTGTGTGCATGCTGTGTATTGAATTCATTATACTGTGCCTAGTATCTCAAATGTGAGTATGTAAATGGTCTGTGTGCCATGTCATGCAGTAGTGAAGACTGGTTTGTGCTTCATTACAGGCTTAGATATTGAAGCATCACCTTAAGAATTCTTTTTTTTCGTTTGCAGTGTGGTGAGCTGTTAGCTTGTCATCACATCCAAACTACATTATTAGCCCTTGGAAATGAGAGGCAAAAAAAAAAAAAAAAGGCAAAAAAAAAAAAAAAAAAGCAAACTGTGCTTCCAGATGGTGTCACCCTTTTTCTTCCTGCATTTACTGTAGTTTAAATAATGTATATTGTATTGTTAATTAATGTGAATATCGAATTAAAGCCCTTGAAACGTACATATTTATTACGCAGGTAGGAGGCATGTCGAGCTATTTTTAACTCTTACGCAGTCCACGTTGTGCAATGGGCTTCTGGTTGTCGAGTTTGTATTTTCAGCTGTGATATCAATAAGCTGATTTTCAGTAAATGTGACAAGTGGCCTTTGCAGTGGTCAGCTTCCAGCTTTGAACCCTCCGAGGAGGAGCAAAACTGTGTTGCAGTTTTGGAAAACCTTGGATGAGGACATTTTTTTTTCCTCACTCCCTGCTCTCCCTATTGATAAACTGGGTTCTCCTGATCACGGGTCTGTTCAAGCTGCTTCCCATCTGATATTTGACAACTGCTTCTTAAAAAAAAATTATCAAGAAGACCAAGAATAGAACTTACCTGCATCGCTTTACATAGAAGTGGCTGGGTGCACTGCCGTGCTAACACTGCACTAAGTGCTACACGCAGGTAGGTTGAGATTTGCATGTTTTACTGATTTCTTCAGCAGTGTTGCAAGAGCAGAAAATGGGCTTTGGAATGTAGCTTTGGGTTCAAAAGTCTATGAAACTGATAATGAAAACAACCTCGGACCGAATGGTTGGCTTCACATATTGGCATGGCAATTGTTCCTACCTGTTTGTAAAAAAAAAAAAAAAAAAAAGAAAAAAAGCAGTGATGAAAGTAGAGCCTTCATGCCTGTTAAAATAATCATATGTACCAAGGGCGTGGCAACGCTTATGCAACAAAAGAATTTTGGAAAACACTTTTGATTCAGTAGCGTTTCACAGCTGACTATCAACATGACTAAGCTTGTAGTTAAAATGCAAAAAAAAATAAAAATTGAGGTGGATGAGAAAAATGAAAAATGTTTCCATTCCGTCCTCGGCGGGTTTGTGTTTTGTGTAAAACCTGAAATAAAGATTAATATGCTTTAATTTTTGTATTTTCACTATTTGGCTACAAACATAAACCTGCAGTCTTTCTTTTTCTTTTAAGGTAGAAGGACTTTAAAGAGAGAGATTGATAGAGATGGCCCTGTCAGCTTAGTGTCAGTTCAGTGAAGTGTTTTTTATTTCACACAAAAAAGGTTATGAAATAAAAACCTAACAGCCTTAGGTACAAAAAAAACCCTGAATTTGAGCATTAATAATAAAAAGAACTACGAGTATTGTATTACTTGCACCAACTATTGTAATATATTTGTTTCAGATTAATACTGGGCCAGAACCAGTTTCCTTGGCAACCAAATCCTTTTAAAAGGTGCAATAGTCTAGATGTTAGAAAGATGTTACTCTCTTTATTAGCAATATCATAATGCAAATGGAAATTTTGCAGTTACTCCCTTTCAGTTCTAAATGAGAATCTGATCTCATTTGATGTTTCCATGCGGCCAGCATTTCTTAAATGATGCCATGTTTATAAAGCTGTGCACAACAAAACACTGGTTTATTCCTGCTTTGCATTGGTTGTTTCCCCACAACGTACCCTAGTTTCTTTCTTTTTTTTTTTTTTTTTTAATTTTATTTTTAATTTAGCCTAGTCTTGCATGTAGGTCAAGGTTTGCACTGTGTGTATGTACAGTGATGGTTTCATTTAGCATGAGTATAAAGGCATCACTGAAATATTTAGCAGCTGAGAAATGTAAAGAATCACAATTGTGTTTAAACCTTCTATCAGCTCTGCTGAATTCAGTCACAGCAATGCCAATAAACCTTTCTTTAAGCACTTTCAGAAGTTCAGGTAAAGAACTGTGTTTAAGCCAAATGGAAACGAACTTCTGATGGATCGGAAACAAGCCTTTGTAGAATAAGCTCCCTGGTGGTCTATGCTAATTTCCAGAGCTTATAGATTTTGCAAAATTGGGAGTATTGTGATTCCTTGTGCCTGTTTGGAGGTAGCATTTGGAGCAGTATCAGTACAGTTGGATTGTACGTGTAGCAGCTGAGATGGAATCAGATGGAACTAAACGTCTCCACGGAGCTCGTACCACAGTGGATCTTGCTCCTTCTGAATTTCCCTTGTACGTGGCTTGAGAATTTCTCACTCCTGCAATGAGACTCTTGCAGCAGGGTAGCCATTTTCCTTTCATGTCCTTGACTTTAAAATGACTAAGGATATTTTGTGTGGATGAGGAGCCAGCACTGAAAACGAATGCAGAGGAGCCATTTAGAAGCACAGTCAATTATCAGTAATAGCCTTGACAGTGTCAGTAATATCAGACTAATTTCACTTATTTCTAAATCTATCCCTTTGCTGCATTCCAAATAAACTGAGTATAACTGTTCAGGAATCAGGAATATGATTTGTCATTTGCCTTCATAGGCCAGTAGTCGATAATGATAATAGAAGCATTAGATTCATAAATAGGAGTGCAACATCCCCCTGTTCCACTTAAAGAGGCAGAACTGAAAACGTCATAAACAGCAGCTCTCAAATGACATATTAAAGTTTGCAGGGTGTTTTCCTCATTTGATTTATCTCCAGCAGCTTCCTTCTGAAATGCTAATATGGAGTGTGTTTTTTTACATGCACTTATCCAAACCACTTCTTTGTTTATTTTGTGTGTGTGTGGTTATTTTAAGAGAAATTGCTGCACAAACACTACATAGAAACAATCAATTTATTCTGCTGGTATTTACCTTTGGAAAAGATGCATTGGTTTGATTGCTTCTTTGTGGTCAAACATACCCACTCAAGGAATTTTTCAGTGTGGCTCCATTCCCTGAGCATCCTTTGCTATGGCTGTTTTAAATCCACTTGCAAATTTACTCTTTTGTTAGGGAGTGTAATGAATATGACTGAACTCAAGTGCTTTGAGCCTGGAAAAAAAACTCATTAGCAGCCTGTGAACGGTAATTTCTTCTAGCTAAAGAAACTTATTTCTTGAGGAGGAGTGTGGTAATTAGGGAGCTGTTTGCAGTTGGACTGTGTGTTGCTGTTTGTATTTTAATGGTAGTTGCATATAGCTAATGCAGAGTTACAGCCACCATGTTACAGCCAGAAGTGTAATAAGAAATCTTCTTTAAACATCACCTATTGTATTCTCTTTGTAGCAGGTGTGGTTTGTCACACCTCCAGCACAGCCTGCAGGTGCTTGGGATTTTACTATCTTCTTATGTTTCTTTTTAGTTTTATCGTGGAAGTCTAATTGTTGATACTGAGCCCTCCCTTTTGTAATTGAAAGGTGTTCTTTTATCCATGCAAATTCCACTTTTGCATAACAGAAAATCTAGACAAGGCAGGAGAAAAAAAATGAAATCCAACTAAAAATCATTAATTCAGACTATGCTAGATGTGACCTTTCTGATTAAGGTTGCTTCTACCTCTAAACTTCAGTTTGCTTTGAAGCTGCAGGTCTCTCTAAGTGGCACCACCAGTGTTGAGACCATTACACAGTAGTGATGGTAGTAATGAGCAGGTACCAATTAACCCTTTGGGGCATCTGGTGTCCGTTGTACTTCATCATGTCAATTGCTTTCCTGTGTTTTAAAAGGGCTTTATTATGTATAAGACTACTTTTGAATTCTAGGTTTATCAAATTCAGGAATTCTTTAGCTTGGATAAGATGTTTTACTGCTGGATTCCTCCAAATGTGATGTCTACTTTTTCCCTTCATAATATTTCACAGTCATTTGTGAATATGACTTCATTGGTATTTGAAGCAATAATAAAAGCTTCATGCAATTTCCTTCCATTCTGGCCTTTGTTACAGACAGATGTGAGCTGTAGAAATTCAGATTATGGTATACAAAAAATATACTCAGCCAAATTCACAACAATAGAATTATCTCCCCTTATTACCTTTTAAAGCTAAAGTAACGGGTGCTGTATTTGCTCTGTAATGTTATTTATAAAAGTTTCCAGTCTGTTTGCAAATGGAAGATGGCTCATTGTGTTCTTAACTGTTGCTGATACGTGCCTATCAGCTGAGTCATAAGGCCTTATCCATAAGATTTTGCAGTTGCTCTATGGAACAATTTGATTTTCTTTGGCATCTTTGAAGCAAAACCCTGTTCTGAATCATCTTTACACTATTACATGATAACCTCGTTAGGGTGTTTGATACATAAACTCAGGATATTTGACAATGGTGAATAATCATTTCAGTAGATACAGGAAGTGCCTTCCAGAAAACAAGAGTTGCCCAGGAATTTCTTATCATAGATACTGTGCTATCTGTGACAAAAGGAAAAGAATGGAATGGGGAGAAAGAAATGGCCTTTTGAAAGATGGAGAAAAACCCATAGAGGTTGTAAGATAATGAGTAACTTGTAAGTGGTTTCAGCAGCTTATGTGGAGTCAAAGGAGTTAAGTAGTAATGATGATTCCTTTGCCCTGTGCCATGATTTGTTTTCTACACTGACAAACTATGAAGCTAATCAAAATATACTCTTTTTCCACCTACTTTACCTTGTGGAACTCAGGATTAGACTAACTGAGGAAGCTGTGAGGAATAATTCCAATACAGTTCAGATGGGAGAAGTGAGGTAGATCCAGTGATTGCTTTTAGACTCATATTTTCAGTGACCCCGATGAAAAATGGCTTGAAACTTCAAAACCCCCTTACATTTCTGCCTAGAACATATAATGAACCATTATGTCACAGGTTAAACTGTAATAAACCAGTGCAGGCAGAAGCAGCAGTCTGGTTACCAGTGCTGTGTTTATTGCTGGTGTGTTGTAAGCCCACCAGCTGTAGATGGGGAGTCCTACAGCACTCCAGGGAAAATGTTGATGAATTACACAATGTATCTGGAAATTAATACTTGTCTAATAATTTATTCATTAAATTTGGATTTTCCCCTTTGCAGGTTGATACACAGTAGCCACAGAGTTCACCCAATTACTGAGATGCTTTTGCTGAAAATATCTGTTGATACCACTTTTAAAAGGCTCTAACTGAAGAACAACCTGATTGTAGGTGGGTAAGTTGATGGGGTGATTATAGCAAGCTGGAATCTCTGTAAAAATCACATAGAAATTCTGCTAAAATATTTAACACATTAAAATCACTGCATTCTATTTTTTTTTTTTTAATTTTTAGAATGTCTGTTTTCTCACTATGATGCTGCATTACTCTATTCTCATGTCATTATTGTTGGATTTTTCCATCTCCCTCTGGACTTTCATTGCCATAGAGAGGTTGGACAAACAAAATCAGGCAGAACAGATCTTTGAAACAGGTTGTTACAGCCTCCAGTGATCTGTACAAATCAAATATATTGGCAGGCAAGAAAACCTGAGCTTGCCAGAATGTTAACTCTGAATCCCAGTCACTACTGTTTGTGACAAATCTGTGCCACACAATAAAGGCAGAGGAATTATATCAGTGCCAATGCCCATTTCTAATATTGTTGTAATAATTACCTTGGTTAAAATATATATGTCTGGGCTTTAGAGCTGAGATTTGTAAATACTGAATGGAAGAACAGTGAAACACTAATTAATTCATTAATTGTGAATGTGGTTCTTTGTATCATAGAGTATAATTTGCATTATAGAAAGGTAGTAGTTTCATTGATTGCAGTGGTGCTATTTTTACAAATGTGTGTAGGAAATTGTTTGGTGCATTCAAGTCATTGATACTGTGATATTTCTAAGTAGAAATAAGTAATTAAGGCTACTAGGGAGAATGTGAAATTAAAACAAGCAATCACACACACACACAAAAAAGACAACACAACAACAAACCAACAAAAATAGCCACACACGCCCAAAACCCCCCCAAAAAAACACCAAAAAAAACCCCCAACCCAAACCTAAGCTCTTAAATTCCTAGAACATCTCAAAATATTTTCTTTATTTATGTTTACTTTTAATACATAGTGTTGTACAATGTGGAAAATCTTCATGGTTTTCAGACAGAGTAAGATTGGTGATTTTAACTAATCAGCGAAACATGAAAATTGGATAAATTCAGGTTACCTGGACTTACAGAAACAAGGTGCTGCAAAATACAAGTTGTATATATTTTAAGTAAATGAACATAAAACATTTGCAGAGTATATTTTAGGTAGAATACTGGGCCATAACATGTTTCCTTGGCAACCACATACGAATAAAAGGTACATTAGCAAAGCTGCAGATGTGTGTCAGTGAATGCTTATTAAGCAGCCCGATGCATTTACATACCATGTGCTCCCAATAATGCCTGCATCTTGAAAATCACCATATAAAAAGATTTTAGAGCATGGCCCACTGTGGATTCTTAATACTCAAAAGGTCTTAACTAGAAAAAAAACTCACATTTTCAATGGAAATATCTCCAGCAATTTTAGTTCTTTTCTATTACGCTTTAAATTGGACTTGCAATAACTGGGAAAAAAAAATGGCTTGGTCTGCAAATAAAACCTTTCTCCAAGATTCTGAATGCTTCCAGCACTACTTTAAGGCAACAAAATATGGATGGAAATGAAGGTTTATGGGGTCTTTGAGAAATGCTCAGGCATTCTAAATTTGAATCTTGTACCAGCGTTCAGAAGCAAGTATGATTATGCTGGTTTACACTGGGACAAGCTAAAGCCACTAACTAAAAATTAAACTGGTTTTGTTTATAGCACTCACATTCAAAAAGCTGGAGAAGTCATCAAAATGGCATTTGTTCAGGGACAGAGGAAGGTTTGGATGTAGCACTTGGGCATTATTCACACCTTACATATGCTTGTATAGCACTATTTTGATTTATGTTCCTTGATTTAAAAGAAGCTCAGATAGATAAGGTTAATTCGACTTTTTTTTTTTACTGAATTCAGACAGTTTCTATACAGGTTATTTTTGGCCTTTCTTCTTAAAGTATTTATTTGTGTATAAATTGAAAAGTTTAACTATGTAGCCCCAAGATAATACACCTTTAAGAAATGTCTAAAATGCTAATCCTTAAGAAGATAGAAAGAATCAGAACCTGCAGATCCTCAGTTAAATTGTTAGTGCAATCTGAGAATTTATGTGCCCAGTAGCCTCATTAAAATCCCCTTAAAATCAATGCAAAGACTCCCATTGACTTTTCTGGAGTGTGTAATGAGAAGGCTTCAAACATAACAACACTTAGCAAATAAATGTGATCCTGACAATGTTAAACATTCCCATTACTCTCAACAGTCAAGTGCACCAGGATTAATTGTAGAGAGTGGAACGTTGTCTTTCTGGACTTTAGTGGTGGTGTCTGCCTTGGCACAAGCAGGGCTTTTGACACTGTGTCCCATAACACCCTCGTG
>JAOEGS010020456.1:0-15633 GCA_025447755.1 Corythornis vintsioides
GGGTTAAATTTTTCATTTATAGGGACAAAAAATAAAAAAAAAAAAAAAGGAAAAAAAAAAAAAAAAAAAACAAAAAAAAAAAAAAAAAAAAAAAAAAAAACACAAAAAAGTGTTCCATTTTACAACAGTAACATTTTACTTTCAATTTAGAAAGAAAAAATAAAATTTCTAAAAAGAATTAGATTTCCACAGTAGAGAGCAATAGCAGCTTTCACGTTGAAGAGTCCATGACATATGAAGAGAGGTAACCAAAGTTTTGTGCAGGAAGCATGAAATAGGAAATGTAGTGCTCGCAGTCACTGGGTAAGATCCTCTTAGCTCACTGTGGAAAGAAACAGAAACTTTTGTGTTTCTGTTGCTGTCAAGGCAGCCTGCTATGGTTATCAGAAATATAGAGGAAAAGTCTAGTTAGAGATCCACACAAACCACACCCTCCGTGCCTTTGGCTTCTATGCAATAACTGAAGATGATTAATCCAAGTCAACAAAAAAGCCAGTAGTGTAGATAAAAAACCAGAATATTGTTGTTGTTTACCCCTCTGCCTCCTCCCTTTTTTATGGGGCTCTGGTGTTGCAAAAATATGGGACTGTGATACCTTTTCTTGTTACTACAGATCACATGTCTGTGCAGCTGTGATCACCGCAATGTTGTGGGCTACTTTGCAATGCTAGAAATATATGAAATCAATCTAGCTACAGGTTCCTTTTTGTTTTTACACCAGAAGAGCTGATAGCACTTTTAAGAAGAGATCAGACTTCACCCTTTCTAAATGTTTTAACCACAGCTGATTCACTTAAAATTAGGGCAGGTTAAAGCAGCAAATAAGTCACAATTTGAAGATAGCCTTCGTCTTAGCCTTCCTGGAAACCCCTGGTAAACCTGTTCTTTTCCCTGTGGCAAGGTCATGACAAGCTTGTTCCTCTTTCTTCCACTAAGCTTGTTTCAAACTTATTTTTATCTTTGCTTTAAGCTTGTAATCCTCCTTTCCCTTCTCATCTTGAATCAAACCTAAGTCCTCAGATACAGTGGAACCTAACTTTCAGTGTTTGAATGCCCCTCTGCAATCCTTTACAAAGGGTTTGTCTTTACAATTAAATTCAGACAAGTTAGAAAGCTGCAGAGCAGGCTTACCTTCAGATTTTGGTCTTTTAATAAGAGATTGAATTATACGAACCTTCTCAAATAACCCTTTGAATACAATTCCTAAAAAACCCAGGCAAACTGCAAACTTTAGGTAAATCCAAACAATAAATAAGGCAGTATCTAAACTATCAATGACCATTGCTAATTCAAGAAGCTCTTTGACCCTTTAGTTCAAAGTGTTACTGCTCTTCAGTATCTTTTACAGCTGAAAGAGCATATGTTAGAACAAAGAACTGAAGGAGGCTTTTAATATGATCTAATACACCTGCAATGCAGGGTCCATATGTAAGAAATCTGAGGCTAATAAGAGGTCTAACAGCTAAACTGGTAGTAAAGTTGTGTATAAAAACATTGCTTAAAAAATCAAACAAAAACGAAAAACAAAACAAGAAGAAGTTAGGTGAATGGGCAGACTTAAAGATAATATTGAAGTGCAGAAATTCTGGCATCACTGCTGCAGTTTAGGTCTTTCTTCAGCCAAAAGTAATCAATAAGACAGTTGTTCCAGCCTCTGAGTACAACATTAAAAACACAAAAAATGAGTTTGAGTATGATGAAGGAGCCTGCTTATGGAATTTATTGACTAGACGTGATTTGTGCCACAACTCTAATAGAATAGCAATTAAAAAAAAAACCCAAAAAACCAAACCAACCTAATGAAAAAAACCCTCATATTTCTGGAATAAAAGAGAATAGTTGGTGGTTTTTTTTTCATTTTTGTCTTGAGTTTTAATCTGGATCTAGATTATCATAGGTGGAAGAAAGTGAGGAATGAGGCACCATTCTCTTCTTGCAATTAACAAGTAATATTGCCTTATGCTGCATTCAAGCAGAACAGAGAGTGTCTTCACAATTTATAGATAAGAAAGTTTGTCAAAATGCTACAGTATCCTCTGTAATTGCACAAGATTATGTGCCATTCACAATGAATATAATTTCACTTTTCTTGTCTGTAAAAAGGGGCTGGAAAAGACCCAAGACTGAGGGAGAATTTTGTTCAATTTACTGGAGACATTTGCCATTTCTTGAAGCTGAGAAGTATCTACACATCAGAAGAACCACTTTTCAGATGGAAACAGCTTTGATTCAAAAAAATCCACAAAACCACACAAGAATATACCCCCCAAATATGTTTGCATAGTGGAACCCTGTAGACCATGCTCCAAAACCATCATTTTGCAGAAGTGCACGAGATTAATTTAACCTGGCCCAATGATTCCTGAATATTTTTTTGAATTTGCACAAAAAATAAAGAATATATTTTTTCATATATGGACAAAGTGGGACTACAGTTTACCCTGCTCATGGCACAACTACTAGTAGACCGTCTGTTTATATAGCTTGACATAATAGCTATTAGAATATGTTATTTTAATGTAAAAACATGCTGGAAAATCATGCATATTGTTCATCGTTTTAAATTATGTTTTAAATCTGCTTCAGTGGTTTTATACTTCATAGCATCCTGAAAAACCTTATTGCTTGATTTATACTGTTATCTCTTAGTCTTCTATTTCTATAAGAAATTCAAGACCTAGAAATCTCAGCATGTCGTTGTTGAGGCCAGAAAGTTCTCCTTTAATGGACTGACAAGAGATGGTTTTTTTGCTTGATGTTTATACTGACTGTGGAATTTTGTGATTTGTACTTATTTAATTGATTTGTAGTTTTTTTGTTTGATTTCTGAGACACTTTAGTATCCAGCATTGCTGCTGTTTTACATTACTGAGATTTTTTTATTGTCAACATCTCACATAATATCCCGGTTTTGGATGGATTTTTTTTTCAACTTTGAAGTTGAAAACTTTGTCTATAAAGAATTGATAAAGAAATATATAGTTATTATTTTTTCCCAACTCTACTATATTGGGAAAACATCAAGTTGACTTTCTTCTGAAACATATTTAATCATTTATATTTTAAAGAAGATATAATCAGTATTTAAGAAATTCTTATACTTGAACTACTTTGGTTCAATATGTTTTTAGTGTCCTATATTATGTATATATGCTAACTTCCATGCCACCCTCTGACATAACTACTAATGAAATGTCAGCTGTGAGCGTGTCCTAGAATATAGCAGATTTTTCTTCTAGTTTTGGTTTGTTTGGGTTTTGTGGGGGCTTTGACGGTATTTTGTTTGTTTGATTGATTTTGTTTTGTGGTGGTTTTTTTTTTACTTGTCTTTCTTTTTTAACAGTAGTTACATATAAAAAGTGACATATCTCTGGTAAATTCTACTAATTGTGGACCAAGTGCCAAGCTCCTGAAGTCTGTAAATCTTGCACCTTCCAAAACCCTGGGAAGACTCCCTAATTATAATCTCCAGGTAGAAGATGACTAAAAAGAAATAGGAATCATGGCTCTTTTGCTGTTGATGCTGGCAACGAGAATCCCTGGGATTCAAAGGGTGAAGGAATGTATTACTGCATGGAGAATTCTCCATAAGGCACTGGACTGAGACTGGACATGTGCTCAAGGCAACTCTTTTCCTGCAGTTCACATTTTGTGACTCTGACTGGGACAAAATTCAGTTCATATGACTAAAGTTTTATTCATAGAATCACAGAATCATGGAAAAGTCTTGGTTGAAAGAGACCTCTGGAGGTCATCTAGTTCAACCCCCCTGCTGAGAGCAATGCAGGGACATCTTCAACTAGAGCAGGTTGCTCAGAGCTTTGTCAAGCCTCACCTTGAATATCTCCAGGAATGGGGCCTCAACCACCTCCCTGGGCAACCTGTTCCAGTGCTCCACCACTCTCAAGCAAAAGAACATCTTCCTTCTTTCTAATCTAAATCCACTCCTTTCTAATTTAAAACCATTGCTCCTTGGCCTTTCACTACAGGACTTTGTAAACAGGCCCTCTCAAGTCTTTTAATAAACTTCCTATTCCATGCCTCACTGATTTTTTTTTTATTAAAGATTTTGATTATATTTCTTCCCGTAGCTGAAGTCACAGTTCTCCTTTCTGTACCTTCCACTATCAAAGTGACAGCAATTCCTCTATCCTCCATTATTGTAGCAATAAAGCAAAGATTCCTGGTGACTGTGATAATTTTATAAGACAAGGCCAGCTCTTGGCTTTGCTAGCTTCTAAGGTGCTTCTCACAGGAATATTTTACTTTCAGTTACTTATAACTTTTTCAATATCCTAATGGTTTTATTGAGAAAAATGAGTAGGGTATCAAATAAAGCTACAGCTACATCTCCATCACACTGCTTCTGTGACTACTTGTCACAGAAGGAGGACCTGCTGTCCCAGGCTGGCATCTCCACTGTCTCCATTTCAGTAACATCTCCCTTTATCTGTTTACTCTTAACAGTCGAAAGTAAGTATCTGATGTAATTTGTGAACTGTCAGCATCCTTAAAACACTGTAATGTGAAGATAGAGGCAATCATCTCAGTGACCATTAAATTGCATTATATAATATTCTTCTATTCATCAGAACCAATACTTCTTGGTTTTCAACTTCTTGTTGTTATTTTTGTGTTTGAGTTTTGTTTTGTGTTATTTATTTTTGTTTGTTTGTTTTTCTTTTATACCTAGGAGACAGAACAGAAAAGACCATTGAAAAGGATAGTTTATTTCTTTTGTGTGTATATGTAAATATGCAACCTTTGTACATCACCTGTTTTTACTTTTGATTCTTCCAAAAGACTTTTAGTTTAGCCTGTTCCAAGGCCTCACCACTCCCTCAGTTAAAAATAAATAAATTTCTAATATTCAACCTAAGCCTCCCTAGCACAACTTAGGCCCATTTCCTCTGGTACTATCACTAGTTACCTGGGTGAAGAGACCAACACCCAACTCACTACAACACCTTTTCATCACTGTGTGACTATTGCCCTTTGTCCTATCACAGGGCACCACTGAAAAGAGATTGGCCCCTTCCACTTGACACTCAGACTTCAGATATTTTTAAACATTTGTAAGTTCCACTCTCAGTCTTCTCCAGGCTAAACAGCCCCTTTGCTCTCACCCTTTCCTCATCAGAGTGATGCTCCAGTCCATCATCTTCCTTGTAGCCTTGCTGGACTCTAGTATTTCTCTATCCCCTTTGCACTGGGGAGCCCAGAACTGAACACAATACTCCAGATGTTGTCTCGCCAGGGCAGAGTAGAGGAGGAGGAGAACCTCCTTTGACCTGCTGGACACACTTCTTAATGCACTCCAGGAGATCACTGCCCTTCTTGGCCATAAGGGCACTTCCATGGGTAACTTTTTGTCCACCAGGACTCCAAGGTCCTTCTAATTCAAGTGACCTTAATTCTGGTACCTTTTAAGTTATCAGTTTTGAACTTTCCTTTCCAATCATAGCTTCTGTGTGCCCAAGTGTATGTGTAATACAGCACAGGGTGATCCTAACGCAAATGCTCTTTTACTTATATCATCATACTATATGCTCACTCCTGGAAGAGCACTGATCCTTTTTACTGTACCTTAACACTTTCATAGCCTATTTTGCAACAACAATACATTTAAATTGTTTGGTGTCATAGTTTTCATCTTTGGAAGAAATACCTTGCTTGGAGCTCTAGAGCCTGTAGACCATTATTTTGGCACTGGTACTTTCACTAATGGAAAAACACTTCTGTAGCTGTCTATGCATTTGCAAAACTCATAGTATTTTTCTCCAGTCTTGAATACAGTGTTCTAACTCTCTTGCAGGGATAAAGTGTTTTTCTGTGTATTCACCCCAGGGGAGGGGAAGAATTTTAAAGCATCTGCTGATAACACTACATATTGAAAAAAGTATTTTTCACATACATGCTAGCAGATACTAATTTACATTGGGTATCATGATGACATTAGTTTGTGGATTGGAAAGAAGGTGTTCTGACTGAAGTTTTTTTCATCACTTGTTCCATATGAAAGCAGCTTGAGTGGGGCCCTTTTCGTATAATTCTGCTTCCCTAATACTGAGGCCTCTAGTTCCCTTGTGCTTTCCAGAAGAAGACATTGCTTTATGAAGAGCCATAGCTGCTTGAGAGAAAAGCTTTCTTTGCTTCCAGACCTCAGTGTTGTTGTAGTCTTTTACACAAAGTGAGGTAGTACCACGATCCCAGCTCCAGTGATGGGAAGTTAGACTTCCCTGAGCATCCAGACCAGCAGTGGTTTCCTTTGCAGTGCTACTACTACCATTAAGGGACCTGGAAATCCTCAAATGGCTTCTGTATACTATCAATTACACCAGATTATTGCTAGAAAATCAAAAGCATATGAGAGAGACACAATTGTAGGCTCTGACCTCTTCCCAAAGTAGGGAAAACAAACAAAACCAAACAAAAGAGAGAGCAGTGGATATGACTCTTTGGGGAAATGAGAATGTAAACTTGCCTTTTAACTTCAGCAATATTTTTAAAAGAAAAGGTACATTTTGTCTTCAGAGAAAATCCTATAACCTTCATTTAACCAGTAAAAAATGACTGAGGTGGGCAAGATTATGAAGGTGAAGTTCTGACAGATATTCTTCCATCCCTGCTAGGACAAAGGTTATGCTCTCGTCTTTTGTGTTTCCTGCCATTTTTTACAGTCAGACAAACCATTCCTTCTGAAAGGTCTCTTTGGTCTGGAGCCCCTAAAAGCTCATATAATATCTTCAGCAGGTTTGTGTTTCTTCTCTCTGTCTCTTTCTTTTTTAGTTTCTCCCACGTTTTGAGCATCTTTAAGGGCTTGAGATGCATAGGCTTATAAAATTGTAGCAGCAGCAACAGCCTTGAAGAGGATACAATAACCGCTGTACATCTGCTACGATGTTCTTAAGTATTTGCGGCATGCTGGCTTAAGCTGTCAGTTTTTGTAAGGGCTACCTGTTACAATGCACCTAATTAGCTTACTGGCTATTTGGAGAACAGCTCTACTGGTTTTTCTATCATCCAGTCTTTATTAAGTGAGCTATTGCTGAGACGAATAGGTTCTTTATAATGATGAGGTCCTTTTTACGCTTATTAGTCCTTAAAGCAAGCCTCTTCTTATAGAACAAAGTTCTCGCTCTCTCTCCCCCTATCTCTCTTCTTCTCTCTCTCTCATTTTTTTTTTTTTTCTTAAGACTTACAGGCAAGGAAGTAAAGCAGCTTTTTTTCTGCTGAAGTATTTTATTAAAAGTTTTAGTGGCTGCACTAAGAGCAAGGTGTCTGTGCCTTTAATCATTTTCATCTTTAAAACAGAACCTTATATTTTCACATCTTCAGCTGTCCCAGAGGGCAGGTAGGCCATCTTTAACAACATTAATTTCTCTTTATGACAGGACTAGTGCTGCCCCAGGTCTTCAGAACTGCCTAAAATGTCTGGAAAAGTAGGTAATGAAGAGGATATTAGAATTGTAAACAAGAACAATTTGGTAATAAAAACCATATATTTTCTCCACAGGACTTTGGGCTTAATATTGAAGCAGCAAAAGTGTCATGAGTAGTAATTTGTTGATGGCCACTATACATTAGTTACTGTGGTAGGAGCATACACATAAAGGGCAAGAACTATTGGCTTCACATTAAAAAAACAAACAAACAATAACAAAAGAAACCCACCCAACAAAATAGGAAATACTAATTTATTTGTTTTTATTAATATATTTTGTTTGCTTTTATCATGGTATAATTCTACAAATGAGAAACAACTAAACCAAAAAAAACCCTCACATGTTCTGCATTGTAAATCCATCAGCTGTTTAGGAAAGGCTGCTTTCTGCATCTGGAGATGCTGGGCAAATATCTCAGCCATGCTTACTGCCTGAGCTGGAAACATCCCTCTGCCCCAGGAATTAGTCTCACCTCCACAAGGTGCTGATTCCTGACTAGAGAGCCAAATGAGAGACTGAAATGCTAGCAGCTTTTCTGGCATGATTATGTAGTTTACTAGCTGCACATCCCTGCCACTGCCTACACATATGTCCTTTATTGATGACAGGTTTTATGAGTGTAATATGACGGAGTAAAAAACACTAGATTTTTCCCAAGAAGCTGAACACAGCTCTTTGTCTGCAGAGAATGTGGGAGGGAAGTATAAAATAGTAAGCATTGTAGTCTTCAGACGTCATAAACAGGGCTATCTTTACATCTGAAGGTGCACAGCCACTGAGAAAGTTCATGCTATACTTAACCTTTGGCCCTCTGCTGATCTTTTGTTGCTCTGCATTAGTGTGCTGAAGTCTGAAAACATAATCCTTACAATACCTAGCAGCTTTCTTGCAGTAGCACGGTTTTCCTTCAGAATTTGCATCTACTGCTACTGCTGCTTTTAACAGCCTGAGCCCACTTCCCCCAAGTCACCAGATTTTAGATTTACTGGATAAAACAAAACGAAGCCAAAAAAAAAGAGGGCAAACAAAACCAAACCCAAACACCACAGACCGTATTGACATATTTCATATTAGTTGAAGGCAACATCATGTGTTTCCTGTTAGAAAGTTATAGTCTTAATCAGTTGTCTTGTTTACTCAGAGTATGCAGTATTTCAGCACGAAATGTTTTAAGCTAATTGGTTCAATACTAAAGAATCATGTTATGCACTTTAGTGAGGAAAATAAATTGGCTGCATTTTCTCAGATTCTTTTTGGAGAATATGCAACTCCCTGCTTCTTCCAGCACCCCCACCCCCTTCCAGGCAGGGCAATAGCTTTTCTGCCATTAATTCAACATCAAATTATTTCCTTGGTGAGTCAGTCCCAAGGCTAATGAGCCGTCTGAGTTCACAGTTTGCTGCATTGTTTTCAGTGGAGTTTCAGATGAGGGCATATCACTTTAAGGCTCGGTAGTGATAGTAGGATCATTCCCCAGACAGGGCTCACTCAGCCTTGATACAAACTGAAAGGCTAAAATGAGCACTTTTCTATTATTTAGGCACCTGTCCAGAGGTTGGAAGAAATCCTACTTGTGTGGATTTAGCTAAAGAAAGCAGAGATAACCACCATGCCTTCTGCATCTAATAATACGTGAAAGAGGAGAAATAATGACTATTACACTGCATTTCTCATGTAAAAGGCTGCTAAACAATCCTCTCTGAACACTGGCAGCGATTCCAGCCATTTCCAAATGAAAAGGACTATTTGTTTCCAAATTACACCAGCCACTGGAATGCATGCATACATGGCTCTGAAATCCTCATTTTGCAAAGTAAAATAACCTTTCAGTAATTTAGTCACTGCAGGCTTTCCCCTGCCGCCTGGTCAGGAGCTATCAGATAGCTTGCAGCTGCAGGCTGAAACTGGACCTTTTTTTTTTTTTTTTTTTTTTCCAGGACAGGCAGTTAGTTAGTAGAGCCATCAGTGTGGCATCTGTCATCCCGCTAGGCCCAAATTGTTTTCTATGATGGATGTCACAGTCTGTATGATCAAAATAGGAGCCCTGCTGCTTTTAATTGCAAAATCGGAGTACTTGCACATTTGTTATTATGCTGAGGTTATTACCTCACACAAAATGAATTAACAGGTGAAAATAATTGATGAGAGGAGTCTTGGGATTTTTAGCCTCTTCAAAGACACTTTGTAATTATGGCATAATGAATGTTCTGAGACATATCTGTGGGGGGCAGCATGAGACCACCAAAGATCCCTTTAGATTGATGATAAATTCACTGAAATCTACTGTAATACTGCTTAAATTTACTTAGCAATTAGTTTAATAGGCCTACATGATTCATGATAACGTAGTGAGAATTTTTAAATAAGTTTGTTCCATCCATTTATAAATTAAGCTGCTTACCTCAGCTTTCTTCCCAAGGTGATGGAACATGTTAACTAATTGGACTTTCTGCAACAAAGATGATGTTGGACAGGGATTTTGGTTACTGGAATACAGTTCTCTTAATACTTGACTGCTTTTACCTTATACAATGTGAACCACAAACACAATATCTCCCACTACCTCTTGAACTCATCTCTCATCACATTTTGCCCAAATATAGTATTGACAGTCCTTCAGCACAAGGCGACTGTGCCATTTGCTTGTGAAGTAAATCGTTTGAGCACTATAATCCAAAAGGGTTATTCCTGGCTTTCTGATGACTATCCCGTTCAGACTTGGTCATGTTTGAGATTTCTTCAGTCCCTGAGCACAGCCAGACTGATGGACTCCACTCCACGTCTCCTGTCCCTCCAACACTCTCTAGTCACACAGAGTACCTGCATCACTGCGTGCTTCTCACCGGGTTGTCCTGCTGACACTGAGACGGAAAGTACATTTATTTTATTTTTGCATTCTTGTATCAAACAAACAGGGCTGGCTCACTGAGAAGTAGATTTGTCTGTGATGTCCATCTAATTAAGCACATAAACAGATTTTAAATACCAGGTTTTTTAAAGTGGCAAAAAGTAAAAATCGTCTGCTTAATTCAATAACTAGTAAATAATTCACTGTATAAAACTCACAGGGGAAAGCCTCCACATGGTGTATACATGGTGTATGAGCAAAGTTCATCCTTTTTTCTGTTGCATGTTACATTATTGACATACGAGATACATTCAAACACCTCAAGGTTACTCATTAATTTGCGAGAGTTGAAATCTAATTTATTTCCAGCTACTACTGACATCCTGAAGATTTTACAATACAGTTTGTAAGAAATCTGCCTTCAGTTCAGACCATGGGCTAAGGGAAATATGCGACAGAGGAAGGGAGAAGTTGTTACTAATTAGAAAATAAAAAAAGAAACCTATCTTGGGAATTTGGCTGATAGGTCACATGAGGCTTTTCACTAATGTACTGTAAGTCCATAACCTCTCTCCACACTCACAATACATTATTTATAGTCATCCCAGGTATGAGACACAAAAAGATTAGGTAAGATTACATATAGACAGATATGCACACAATTTACTTTCCTCGGAAGACAAGGACACTCTATTTTGTGATAATTCCTTTTATTCTGGGGAGAATTTCTAACTGCAGCTTTGAATGGCTTTCTAAATAAGATGTACATCACCCTAGTGAGCTAAAATGACATGTACCATTGTGACGTGCAGTTGATATTCAGTTAATTCCTTTTAAATTCTGATCCTCTTCCCTCATGCACACATCATTAAAAAAAAAAGGCAAATCTTTGCAGTTTCTTTTTTATTTTATTGTAGCTACAATTTACATCAGTAGTTTTGTCTCTTTTTCTACATCATGCATTTTCTTCAGATTTACAGTCAAAGTTGGGTATTTAAAAGTATATGGTATCAAAGAGTCTCAGGAAAAGAAAGAGAAAATGCCTAGCAAGAAAATATAATAAATGCAAGACAAGTAGTGGATTGCCCCACATGTGAAGCGGACTGTGGTAACTCATATCAGGCTTCTTGTCACTTGCTGAGACATTTTTCATAAACCCTCACACGCTTGCATTTATCTTCAGTATAAACCCCAAGATGAATACTCCAAAGACATTAACAATAGATAAATGCTTATTAAACAAAACAGTCTATTCAAGAATAAGTATAGCATCTGTGTTAGACACAGTAAGATGTTTATAAAATTGAATATACATTATGTCTTTTCGCTTGATGCTATATGCTCTTCTATGGCAATTTTTTTCAGTGTTTGGTTATATAATCTTAATAAACATGAAATAAAAAAAACATCAGAAGCTCTAGTTTAAATGATACTACCTCTGGTGCTGGCTTGATTTACATTATATAGGTGGATTCTCTGGACAACTTACAATATAGTAGCATTAAAATTAGGGAGAAACAGGGCCAAGGGAAGATAACACTGAATATATTTCATCTTGGTGGACATTGTAATATGTTATGGAAGTCCTTTTGTTAAAAGCATTTCAGAATCCAACTCATAACTTAACTCAAATAACAGTAAATGCACCATTTCAGTCCCTGGGGAATTCTGAAAAAAAAAAAAAAATTAAACATGCAAAAAAGAACAGCAAAACCCACACACACACAAAGGAGAAAAAAAAAACCCAAACAATTAAAAACCAAAACCAACAAAACAACCCACAAAACAAAACCCCAGCAGAACTGTACATACTTTGTGATAGCTTTAAGACAAATGATACACAAAAATGTGCTGCATAATTGACTACAAAAGCAAATAACAGTTGTCTCTTTCTTTTGAATGTACTGTGCAAGTGCTTATATGGTGGCTGGTGACTGCAAACAGTTTCAAATAGCATGTTGTTTTTCTAAATCTGGTTTTATAGCTACACATTTGATGTGTTGTTTAACTATCATGGAATGTGAGATGGACAGAATAAAAATAACTGCATTATTCCTGGATCACTATAAAATATTGGGGAGGTTATGGTTTGTGAATTACATCATCAGGCAAATCCAAATTCTACAATTACTAGCTAAAATTTCAAGGTTAATATGTAATGAGGTTCCAAATTAATCTCATGGATGATGTAAGAATGTTAGCATTACATGTAACCTTGGTCCTGATAGCCCTTTCATTCAGTAATTAAACAGAATTTAACTCTGGGTATGTTTTCCTTAGATGGCCCCTGTTCCTGAGTAATACCCCATAGGAGCCCCACACTCCTGATGTATTACATTAATATATCATCAGAAGCAGTTGTCATTCCAATGATATATTAGTGTAATACATGAGAATGAGGTTCACTGATGATGTATTTAGTCCTTACAATATGGCATTGTCCAGGAAGCAAGGGTCCAATAAGAGATTCATTACAATTACAGTATGTAGTCAGCTAATGCACTGCAGGATGGGAGATGCATTTCTGGCCAGGTAGGTAATTTTTATTCTAAATCCAATGTTTTGTCACTGTTTCTGGTTCTGCAGACTACAAAATTTGTGACCGTAGTTGAAAATAATTAAAAAAAACAAACAAACAAACAAAAAAACCACCCCAGGTCTTCTCATATTCCTATTTCTTTCTCCCTCTGCTGTGCTGATCTTGTGAGCTATGAGCAAACTGTAGGCTTTTTACTTTCCTTTTTTTTCCCCTCTTCTCTTCTTCTTGTATTTCTCTGTTCTGAAAATGTATGCATCTTACACCTGGGACCTGCGTTTTATGGTTGGAAAACGTCTCACTTCCTGGAATCTATCATAAGCAAATATTAATTAAGAATAATGGAAAGGTCTACATCCTGTTTTGGGTGCTGACTTGATAGGTCATCATCAGAACTTTTATAGCTGTTGAAACTGTCCTTCACCAGTAACAAAGTTTCTGATAACCACTGTGATTCATTTATAATGGTGAAAAAATAAGTCATCTTTCTCACTTCTTACCATACTGATGGCTGAAGGTGGATGCTTATTCCCTCTCATGTAAGAAGTGGTCATTGTCACCAGAGCTACAAAACAAGGAAGATTTGACAAAAAAAATTTTGTTAAAGGGTTATGTTTTTGCTACATTTTTTCTAATAGACCTTGCAAAACATACTCTAAATGTAGATTAATTAGGTACTTGCATTCAGCACGCTCTATCTACCCCCTGCTGCTCTTTCTGAGAGGACAAGAAAGAGAAAGTGGAAAAAATTGAGAGTTTCAAATGTTTATAATACAGAGCTAAAAGGAAAAACAGTTTTTTATGCATTGGGGAAGCAGTTACTGCTCACTCTCCTACAGCCTTTGATTACATCGTAAATAAAACGGGTAGCACAAGTCATCCTGTACATCCAATGTATTGAGATACTGGCTGGAAGTCTAGTTGAGAAGTTAAAATTATGGTGGCAGATGCTTACGCTGGTGATGGCTGGACACAGAATTAAATGCTATTCTCATTTGTTGAAGGGGAAAGGAAAGTGCGGTAGCCATAACATTTTCCAGCCAAAGTATCCTGCTGAAACTATACATATTTTTATTAATTTCTTTGTCCTTCTTGTCCTAGAATGATCAGATTTGGCAGAATAATAATAAAAAAAAAAAACAAAACACAAAGAAAACCAACAAAACAAACAAACCAACAAAACCTCAAAAAAAAATTAACCAAAGAAGAGATGGGAAAATATTGAAATAGAAAGTAGCATGATGAACTTCAACTGGAAGCAAGCTATGGGCAAGGAAACCTGGTTCTACCTTGACAAAAGGAAAGGCAGAAGAAAATGAATGTGGAGGGTAATGGAAACGATATGTGACAATGGGGTGAAGAGGGATGCAAGTATCATCAGTGCTTCTTGCAATGATTCATGTATGTGGGGATAACTCTCTTACATATCTTTCTGGCATGTGTGTGGAATTTTAAAGCAGTTGCTAGCAACTGCTGGTAAAGGTAACTGCAGCTGCAACATGGAGCTGGTAATCTTCTGTGTCCTGAATGCCAGTTCCCCCAGTTGCTGTATACTGGGTTTGATGATGTTGGTCAGATGAAAAGCAATAAAGCTCTACCTCTAGGGGCTTCATTGACCTGGATCAGACAAACAGTGAGTTATGGTGCCAGATGATGCTTACCTAGATGCTTGTGTTCTGTTTCTGGGTATGGAGTTAATGTTTTCCTCCATATCTATTTATCTTAGGGATTAGAGCCACCCCTGAATTTGGCCTCAGGCATGAGGAGTTCCCTGGCTACCCTGTAATTCTAACACCTCTCAGACAAAGGTTTTAAAGCCCTTGGAAAGCTTAGAGGCCAGGGAGTCTGTGGCCTTGGAAGCTGGAAGAGTAGCCTTTGGTCTCTTATATCTCCCTTCACCTGCTCCCATGGTGGCGTTTGGCACTGCTACATTATTTGCTGAGACTGAGCGATTGTATCATCAGTCCCCAGACCTGCTGAGGGGAGGAAGATCACTCCTTGTTGTCACTTCTATGGGGTGAGTAACAACCGCAGGTGGAAAACAGCTGGTCTAAACCAGCTAACCTGAACCAGGCAATCTAACTGTAGTAACCTCAGAAGAGGTTGCACTTTCTCAGGTGCAGTCTGCATGGACTCTGTGAAGTTTCTGCAACCCTCACTGGTAATTCCAAATGCACGAACAAGTCTTGAATATCCAACATAACAAGTAACTCTAAGGTTCCTTCAACATGTCTGAATGGAGAAACTGAGGCATGTGATCTTCTCAAGTTGTTACTCTTTTTTTATAAATCTTCTGACCCAGAAGAGACATGCAAACTTTTATTACACACTTTAGTTTACCCTAGGTAATTTTTACTAATATCCTCTTCTATTTCACACTTCCTGTTTGTTAAGATATGCCTTTTCTACATCATTCACATTAATATCTTCCAAAGACTGCTTTAGCATTAACTCTTTTAACTTATAAGTGCCTATTCTACAACCTAATATAAAGAATGCATTCTAATTTTTCTTAGAACCTAGTTTTTAAAAATACAAGTTTTCTTATATCTCTTACAATTATTAAGATTGATCACAGTTCCATATAAATGTCCAATATAGCAAGCCATCATACCCAATGCCCTTGAGCTTTCCAAAATATTATCCTCATTTCAAACAACATTTTCCCTACACTTGCTATTAAGTAGTCTAATTCTTATGTACATATACTATCAACAGAAGCATGAAATTAGGGGAATGGAGCATCTCCCTTATGAGGAGAGGCTGAGAGAGCTGGGGCTCTTTAGCCTGGAGAAGAGGAGGCT
>JAOEGS010020457.1:0-15542 GCA_025447755.1 Corythornis vintsioides
ACTGACCACCGCCTGTGTTTGCCATATGCCATCCCTTTTTGTTCACTGCCATTTACATGCTGTCAGCTTGGTTTTTTTATTAAGGTAAGAGTAGGCTGAAGATTTCAGATGTTGGTGCTTGAGAGACCCTCCCCTTCATGGCAAGATCAGCTTCAGCTCAAGCTGACATTATATTAAACTGTATTTCTCCTCAGTGGGGACAATCACAGATTATTTACAAGATACAAGAAGAATGTCACACTAAATGAAGAGGAAAGATGTGTGGGAAGCGTGATTGCTGTCTGAGCCTTCTTTAGAACTGCTTATTAAAAAAATTGTCCATTTAAGCAGCAAACAGCCACCAGAATTGGCAATGTTCGATACTGGGGATAGGGTCTGCTAACCAACACTGTCCATTGATAATCTTCCTCCAGTGGTAATGATGCAAATGCAAATGAGTAGATTAAAAATAAATAGTCCTGTGTACATTTATGTTCCCTACTTAAAGGGTGTAAGTAAAATTTTTTTCCAACAAGAAAGCATTAAGTCCAAGAGCAGCTCTTTTCTCCATGAGGAATCTATTGTTACCATAAGCAAAGGGCAATGGTCATCTGGGGCCAGCAAAAAAAAAAAAATTGGCAGTGGAACCTTTGGATTCCAGTCACTATGGCGCTGCTGAATCTTGGTGTGAACTTGGGGGAGTTATTTCAGTGCTCTGAGTCTCAAGTTCACCATCTGTAAAATCAAGATAATTATATTTACAGTGCTTACTGCATAGAGATGCTGTGAAGATTAATTAACGCATATATATTTACAAAGTGCTATGAGATCTTCAGGTGAAACCTGCTGTATATGTTAGGAGTATTATTTCTTAAAAATATCTGGAACCCTCAGGAGCTGCAGAGTCTTGCTGGCTATCACCACATTTTAATGTTTTTGTTCTTTGTCTAAAGAAGTTATTTTGAAGGTAGCAGTTACATATTGTGTTAATGGTGGAAGGCTTCGCAAATAGTAGTTTTTCCCAATTTCATTTGACTTGTTTTTCTCCTCATGCAAGAAGATTATGGGTTCATCAAACAGTAATTTTAGGTCATCATTAAGACACATATTTTGAGTTTGATTTAGTTGGTTTTTGGTTTTGGGTTTTTTTTGTTGGTTTTTGGATGTGTTTTTTTTGTTTTGTTTTTTGTTTTTACCTCTGTAGGTTTAATCACAAATAAAATCCCTGTGTTTATTTAATATTGTCTACTCCAACTGTGTTGGTTGTTTTTGGTCGGTCAGATAAGCTCTGATATGTTTCTGTACCACTTCCAGCAAGAACATACCTGGAGGCACAGTTAGAGACCAAAGATTACGTTTATTTAATTTATCTGCTATGGGCAGGATTGATCTCTCCTCTCTTGATTTAGCCACCTGAATATTAACCGTTAAGAAGTTGTTTGAACTTTCTTCATACTTAGTTGAAAGAGATGGGCACTTGCCCATAGCAGTTTGCCCAACCTTTCTTAGATAACAGTGCTGATAGTATGAATCAGCCTTTGGAGGCACAAATACCTCTGCTGACTATGAAGGTATGTGGGAATGATGTACTTGGATTTATGTCTGATGTGATATTAAAAGGCTGAATCCTGTTCTGTAGACCTTAGTGACACTCCTTGCCCTGACAGAAGAAACAGCATTACACTACAATACAGGATGGCTCATTGGAGCAGTAATACAGCTCCATGAGACACCTGTCAGTTTACAGATGTGGATGTCTATCTGAGGGTGAAGAGCTATTGTTCCCATTTCAGTCAATGGAGTTCTTGACAGTGCAGTATGGGGGCTAGAGATCAATGCAGATAACAAATATTACATGTCTACCACAAGGTAAGTGGAATAGCATACTGAGCTCCCCTAACTGTACAACTACACTAAGATATTTGATGCAGTAGGTATGGCACACTTCTTACAGCTAAACAGTGATGGTTTCTGCAATACTGAGTAGTCTGTAAGCATCTCAGTGTTTGTAAATTGACTTGAAAAGCAGGAATTGATCATATGAAACCCATATACATTAACCAGTTCTTAACTCGCTTATTTCAGCTATTCCATAATTGTGCATGTTAGTTGTATTGTGTCTAGAGGTCTCAGACTGTAGTATTTCCACCTCATTACTCTTAAAACAATTCTACAGTTTTAGCAATTCAATTCCATTCAGTGAAAGTTTTCTTCCTTAATTTCTCTTTTCCACATACAGTCAAAGCCCTATGAATCACACAATTCAATTCTTCCATCTCTTGATGGGGATATATCTCCAGATAGCTGCCACGTCCATACACACAAACTTTCTTCCTAATCTTTCCCCATTCTTATCACCTTTGAAAAATGTATGTATCTAACATTTATAAGAAAGTGAAAAGACTATTTACACATATATATACACCTATATACACACAATGAATTGTAGTTAATATGTTCAACTCATCTATGCAGGAAGCAAACAAGAAATTAATGTTTATGCATCTTCATGTATCTTGCCTACTTCAGTAGACCACTGACTGCCAACTGACAATCTGCCTTTATATGCACATACACCCACAGACCTATGTATGTATGTTTAGATATAGATACATATGTATAAATTTGCAGTGGAGTCTTTGGGAGAATTCTTTTGATTTTCTCTGGGCATCTGATATTCCTTAAGGCAGTTGTCATCCTACATTAATTCGTCTTGTTCAGCCTCAGCTCACTCTTTTTTGTCTTAAATGCCATATTAGAAAATGTTACAAGCTCCCCACCTCTTTCAGCTTACCCACAATCCACCTGGGCATGTAGGGAAGCATGCCATGATCCTTCCTGACACATGTCAGCAAACATCACATCAGGGGCTCAGCTGTGTCACCCCCAATGATACTGCACGGTAAGATCAGTCCTTGGCTATATTACAACCTATCCTTCCCTCAGGGGAGGTAAGGTGGACTATGCTAATTGGTTCTGACCCTCCAAGACAGAGGGGGGAAATTGCCTTCATCCAGTGCAACGTGCCAGATCTGTTCAATAGAACCCAGGGTGATACAATGTGCATAAACACTTCCAGCACCTTACAAGATGGCAGAAGCCCATGTCTATGTGTGTGTGGAGACATGATATGATACAAGAGTCAGATGAACAACTTGTCCTGAATTTATTCCAAATAAATACATGAGCATCTTCCCACTCACAGCACTGAAGCGTTTGTGAGCCTGGCTGTGGGGTTATATAAACATGTGCTTGGAAACTACTGCATAGCTGTTGCCTCAGTGCTCCTAAAATGGCCTGGCTTCTCTGCAGACTTCTACTACCCTGGAGTCAGTGGGGATGACTATGAAATTGAGGAGAAACACAGAAAATCAGTGTGCTTTAAAATACCCTGTCTTTGCTTTACTTTCTTGAAAGAAGCCAAGTTTTCTAGATCACCTGTTCTGAACAGCCAACAGAATACAAAATGCAGGGAGACCCAGGAGTTCCTGCTAGTAAGAACAGGAACTTGCCCTCAGCCCTCTGCAGAGTCTGACCTGGTTCAGTGGACCAGCAGACCAGCAAGGGGATTAAAGAACCAGTTGTTCCCTGACCTGTGTCTGTATGTCCACTTTATCAGACACGGACATCTTCACACCACTTGTCAGTGTACTAAAAAAGAAATGCAGGACTGAGAGCTGTAAGCTTTCCCCCATCACATTCATTCTTTTTTGTTTGTTTATTTTCCTCTGTCCATTGCTTACTTTCTTTCAAGTATTCTTTTTTCTGCTCTAATCGCACCTGTCTAAACTCTATGGTTTTGTGCTTCTGGTGCCAGATGATGTGCACAGGTCTGTGGCTTTATGTTTCCCTAGGATGTAAATATTGCTGCCTTGTTCTTTGCTGGGCCAGAACTCCAGTCATCACCTCCAATAGAACTAGATCCCTTTTCAGATCATACATTATTAGTTATGTTTCAGAAACATCTTGGAAATAAAATGAAGGTGGCCACATTATGTGAAATAGTTAAAGAAACATTGGATAAAGAAGAGAGAGATGTAATCTCATAGCCTCTTTTCAATCAAGCTTTCAGAAGCACCAGGTGCTCTAGAAGAAGCAGAAGGCAGTTTTAAGATAGCCTTACACCAAACCAGTTCCTTGCCAGTTTTCCCAAATTAGATGTTGGCTTTCATCCTGTGTGATAGATATTTTATCTCTTCCCAAGTCTCAGAAACAGCTAGTCCTTGTAGAACAAAATCTAGCAGAGAAAACTCCTTTACATGTCAAGACAAATAACTTGTTCTGCAATGCAGTGTGGGGAAGGTGGGGGTTAGTAGGACCTTAATATAAGTTGAGTGGGGTTTTGTGGGTTTTTTCCTTATTTGTTTATCAAAGGGATGACAGATTTTGCTTGAGCTGGGGTTTAAATGTAGATACACACACACATGCACAAACACACTCGAGAGCTTCAATGCTGGGGGAGTGCAGAGCTGTCAGGACTATGTCATGCAAAAAGGCATCCCATCAGCTAGAGGGGAAGATTTTCTGGGCCTTGGTTTGAGAAGTAGACAGATGATTGACAGGGGTTAAAAGCTTACTGCTTTCTTTTCCACATTGCCTTCTTGATAGTAAGGAGATCCCTGTCCCTCACACAGAAGGTATTCTATGATTTCAAAGCATTTTGCTGGAAATACTATACAGCTTATTATAGTTACTGTAGCCCTTGGCAGAGATGCCCAGCTGAGTCTAATTCCCCATATCCTTAACTCATCAGCCCCTGATCATAATGCAGGTTCAGTGTCATAGAGGACCATTAAATAAAAAAAATACACACATAAAAAACCAATTAGTGCATTTCATGATGGTGAGAGATGTCAGACTGAGAGCCCTGAACATAAAAGTCCTTTTTCGTCACAAGACAGGCAGTGTAATCTACCCCCCAGTCTGCTGTGGGCCTGACCCAGAGGACCTGAAACCAAAGGGTAAAAAGGAGCTTGGACTCCTTCACTTTACAGCTTCTTGGCTGAGGCCATCACAGATGAACGTGGTCTATTGTGACACTCAGGATATAGTGAAGCATTCTTGTGTGCAAGGAACTTAGCACAGCCATTGCAAACTTAAACATTGGCAGCAAGGAGGGAAAATATGCTAATGGTTCAGGTTGCAAAGGGAAATTAAGAGAAGGATATCCAGACAAAGAGAAAGAGAAAGATGATTCTAAGTGGCTGTGGCACTCATGAAGATCATAATTGAAGCCAGTGGGGGAAAAAAAAAAAAAAAAAAAAAAAAAGTGGTGACACTTATCTCTGAAGCTGTGATCAATATTAAACGAGAACAATGATAAAAGGCATTGGAGATTTTGCACAGAGACCAAGAGAGTTGGTACTCAACTGTTTCTGAAATAGCCCACATTTCCTGTGGGATCATTTGAAAATACCTTTAGGGAAATTGTCTGTCTTGTATTTAACCAGTTCTGTCTCCAGAATGTGTGGGCTTGCTCCATCAATTTTAGCACATCTAATGAGCAGAAGATGGGACCTACAGTTCTGCTGTCCAGCACCACTTTCCTTAGAAGAGACTGCATCAAACTTTCTAGAAGATGATGCAAAAAACCTCGCAGGTTCCAAAGACATGGAAGACTATGACCTCTTAAAGGTCTCATTGGTTCATTGAGCCTGAAGCTGAGACATCATCATGACACAAGTTCTGTAAACGCCTCAGTAGGTGAGATCTCAGCTCAAAAATCACACCTTCTGAGCTTCATTATTTAAATGTTCCTAAGGCTGAAAATAATTATGCCAGACAACTAACATGAAAACAACTCATCTTAAGCCAGAATATAGTCTAATGGGAAAAAGCAAATTAGTGGCAGTGACTCCTTAGCTCCCAAATCTAGTTGTGAAGTTCCTGCTTAGGTGTTAAGCTTAACTATTGCCATTTTCAAGTGAGAGTGGGGTGGTTCATACACACTGCTCAGTCTTCAGCAACACCAGGATGAGCTTTGCCAGGGGAATACAGGTCCAGTTCAACAGCACATGGTTTATTGTAGTCTCTGACTCAGTGTGATTAAATGGGTTTTGCTTGCCTACAGCTTAATACTAGACTTATTTTTTTTCACTTTGCAAAGCAAAACACTCAATTCAGGAACAGGAAATGAATAAATATTCTATTTCTGTGTTTTTCTTTTATCAGTTCATTCATTGTCTCTCCCTAATAAATAAGATCCATCAGGATCAACAGGTCTCAGGACTGATTTTCTCTTATTATCACCAAAGGGAGTCGGCTTTGTTGTTAACCTTTCAATTTATTTAAAATGCCCTGGATTTTATATTCAATTTTTATGCTTCTTGTTTCTGATTGTTTCCTTGAAATGGGAACTTCAAAGACTTTGATAAATGGATTGAAAGGTTGCCTTATTTCTCTGTCACTTCTATCTTTGCGTCTTCTGCAAGATGCTGTTTTGCAAATCATAAAACTGGAGACTGCAGTAAGTATTCATCAGAGTAAGGCACAGAGGGCTGTAGGGGCATAACAGATTAGATAGTCCCAGTAAGGGGCCAGGAGCAAGAGCTGATGGGAAATAGATGTGAGCTGAAATTAAGACAAAAGGACATGACAAGACATCATCAGTGCAGTATTTTGGTAGTATTTTGTAATATATTAGCTGAAAGCAGTTTTCCACTGGTGTGGTCTCTACTGGTCTGGAAGCCATGGAAAAGGGCATTCAGTGTTTTTGTGAAACTATGCTAAAGAATTCATGTACTTGTTTACACTTTTTTTTTTTTTTTTATAACTCCCTTTGAAATAGTGCTGATACAGGTACATGTGAGGCTGTGAGAGAGGCTGATAGTTATCCATTGCTGCACAAAATGTCATTTAAAATGCAAATGACAACACTTGACAATCACCCCCCACCACCACTCTAAGACAGGATTGCCATTACTGGTGTATTCAGTACTCCTTTGAATGATGTATTGCAAATAGGTATCTTCCTTGGAACAGGTTTTCATTAAATGAGTCACAGCTAATAGACTTAAGTACCTAGTCCCTACTTTCCCTGTTCAAGACACCAACATACACACACAACACCACCCTTTAAAGAGTTAAACTCAGGGCTTAGGTAACAGCAGAATGAGAATCCTTAAGCACTAAAGAGGTTGTTTCCTTCATGGATGAGCTGAACATGGGTTTCAAATGGGTTTCTGTCCCTTTTGCACCATTGCAGTCAATGCATCAGAGCCCACAACAGGAGCACCTGGAGATCATGTCAAATACCACAGTGGCTGGACATTTTGTAGTGGAGTTGGTGAGTGAATAACATCCTTGTGCAACCACACAGGATGTCTCCCTGCAGAGCAAACACATGGGCCTGATGGCTCTCCTGCTGTTCCCATGCTCATCTTGAGCAAGACCACAGGAGCCCCTCACTCCCCTTTCCACATTCTGTGCTCACCCAGCCCAACCAGGAAAGGTATCTCACAGGAATCACAGACAAAAAACAGAGCCTATGGCACTTCAAAAGAAGGTGCTTTCTCAAAGGGACGTGATCACCCTTCAGTGGCAGTGCTAATGTAGCCAGTAGTGAGAGCACAAAGATCTTGCAGATGATTCAAATGTGTGATTATCGCACTTGTGCCTTCACACACCTCCATAAGGGCAGCTAGGACCCATGTTCCTTCTGGCTCTGTGCTTTTTACTCCCTTTCACTGTGTTACTATGGCAAACAAGGGAAATGTTCAGCTCCCAGATCTGAGTCATTGCCACCTTCCCAGAAACAAATGTGTCCTGGACTGATCTTTCACAGGAGCTGCCAAGCACGCAACCCAATATTCACCCTATTTCTTAAGCAGCTACAGATTACAACTTGTAGCAGAAGCCATGAATACTGTTAATAACCCCTTTTTGCATTAGACATTTTCAAACTGCAGGACCCAAAAGTGCATGACACATTTTACTACCTACATGTTGTAAATCCACATCCTCCTAGGAATTTCACAGCCGTCACTGATAAAAACTGAGCTCCTTGTAACTGCAGAGCAACAGCACAGACAGACCTCAGGTTGTCCTCCCCCAAACTCACAAATGAGTCACCATACAAAAGAATGACAGGTCTTCTCCAGCACCCAGCTACCTACTGTGTTTTGATGTACCACCAAACATCTCTAGACCTGTACAGACAGGGCAGTGCTAAGCATTCCTGCTCTCCAGAACATTGTAAGTGGTGTGCAGACTTCCCTCTTCCCAGATCATTTCTCCTAGCAGCAAAAGACTGGTAGTTGTGCAGCTGAGACTAGCAGATTTACTATGCAGGCTATCATTGCATCCAAATATTTCTGAAAGAGATTTCAGTTCCCTTTCAGAACATGACTACCTTTTGGAGCTATGATCTCCTGTCTATTCTGTTTGCCATGTGACTATACATCCATCCATCTGCTCACATAGACACTTTCATTCTCCCTGTAGGTAATCACCTACACCTTCATGCAAAGGACAATGCACATTTGTTCATTGATGGCCATCTCATGAATCTATGACCATTTTCTGCCAAATACCTTCTCCAAAAGGGCTTGATATTTGTAAAGATATAATTTCCTATATGGAACAGTGAATTTCTTCACTTTTGCATTCCCCCTTTGAGCTGAGGAGAGGCAGCATTCAGAGGATCACTTGGCAACATCCTGGGGTTTGAGGGTGAGTTGAGCTGATCTGCATTGGAGCGAGACTGAATGTAAGGGAGGGAGAGAAGGGGAGACAGAGATGAAAGAAACTGCATCACTTCCACAACTGCTACTGCTCAGGAGAAAGGAGCAAAAGAAATATATATCTGTCTGCCTATTAATTTAAATCTAGACCTAGGAAGAAGTCAACGAACTGTAATTTATGAGCTGTCAAAGCCTGAAAAATTCCTTTTGACACTGTATTTTCAGTTATTACATGCTTTCCTGCAAGGCGACAACGTAATTCTGAAGGGAACCTTCTAGTGAACAGCACAATGGCAAAGGGCAGTGGGGGCTTTCTTATTATCTTTTCTTCCCCCTTTCTTCTTCTCTCCCCTCTCCTCTCAATCATTCTCTCTTTCCTACCTTGCTGCTCACCCAAACAGTAGTAAGGAAGTAAATCAGCAATAGTCTCCACCCTTCTGTCTTTCAACACCTCCAAGGTAGCACTGCATGCCAGGCTGGATCCAGCACCATGCAGAAATTTCTAAGGACTCACTTCATGGTGGAAATGGAGGTGAGACAGTGACCTCAACTCCACCAAGCACAAGGAAAAAGTAGTGTCTCATACTCTCTCTAGCATTTTAAATCCTTTTGTAGGTTTCCCTCTCCCAATTTAGGCACCCATCACTCTCATGCACCTTTTAGTTGGGTTTCTCTCACTTATATTAGTATTGATTGACAACTCAGATCCCCAGAAGATGGCCACGCTGCCTGCCTGGTTCACTTCTCCTCCCTCCATAAGGTGAACCAGAGAAGTGGAGAGTCCTGTCAAGGTCCTGTATCACATGTACTCTCCTGGGGCAGAATGGTATCTTCTTTTTCCCAAACCCTCCTGCTGGTTTGCTCCCTGGAAAGCAGCGCCAGTCTTGTGGCATAGACATGTCATTGCACACGTGGACCACGCATAAAGCAGAGTGTGGTGTGGTATTTTGGAGGTAGTGTTTGCTGGAGTGGAAGACATGAAAGGGCTGTCTGCTTATGGACACCTGTCCTCATCTACCTAAATCTGTGGGGACACATGGGGTTGGAGAGTGGTGGCAGTGGCATAATTGCACATTGCCATTTGATGGGGGCAATCGAGTTAACATCAAATCAAGCTTGACCTGAAAATGTTTTTATTGCCTAAAACCAACCTGAAGTTCCTCTGGCATCAAGCTCATTTCCTTATCACTTGGGGACAGGAGTGGGGGAGGCATTTCACATCAAATGTCATTTATCCCTTATTGCCAAAGCTTTTTTCCTTATGCACACAATTGCTTTTTAATTTGAGTCACTGGTGGTGGTGGGAAGGTTGCCTTTTTGCTTTATTTTTTCTTCCTAGCTTTGGTTTCTCACTTTCAGCTCAGAAATCCCTTTTAAGGTCTACTCTTTGTGATAGGCAGTTCGCCTCATATTTAGGGAATCACACCCACATGCTGCACACATCCATATGCAAACATACAGACATACACATGTCTTTTCTGAGTAAACTGAACACCAAATCTTGTGTTTTAATATAATTTAAGAAGCCTGTGCAAAGCTCTCTGGAGTCAGGATTATGGACTTGTGCTCTGAAAACACTGTGAAAAAGTCCAGATTCAGAGGAAATCATGCTTTCTGCTAGTTTTTGCTGCAAAGAAGACAGTTGCGACTCCCAGAGTGTCATTCAGACTATGTATCTCTTTAACTTCATCATGCTTCAGTTTCCTCAAACCCGAACAGGTGTCAACACCACCACCTGCTATTACATGATTAATATTTTAATGAATGTATTAGAGAAACCTTATGGCTCTGCTATCATTACTGTGATACCAAGTTCTTTCAGAATTGGATATTAAAAATCACCCAACAAAACCAACAAACCAAGACCAGTATTCCTGTGGTTTGCAGACGGAGATTTGCCCAGGACTACTCACACATTTAACAACAAAACCAGGAAGATAAAGTTCTTCTCTTAAATGTAAGACCACTATCTAGGAATTAGAGGACAAACTGTTGTATCTTCCTCGTGAGTAGGTTATTGATAGGGAAACTTTCAGTGTCTTTGTTAAAATTCAGGAAAGCCTGCATTAAATCCTTGAAGTCTTTGTTCTCTGGGTCTTAGCTTTCACTCAGACAAGGTTCATACTTCCACCTGAAATAATGATGGGGCCAGTAGTTTCCTGTAAGACCAAGGACCATCATATCATCCAGGTCTAGGACTTTTTCAGAATGGGACATAGTGACTGAACAGGCCAAAAATTAGTCAGGACAAGCAAGGAAATCTCCAGGTGCTTTCAATACAATTACTACAGCTCCCAGGAAAAAAAAAGATTATGAGGTAGTGCACAGAAAAAACTGACCTGCATTTCATCTTGCATGAAACACTTCAGAACTGTGACCGTGTTTTTATTTTGATTCAGATGTTCTTACTCTCACACTCTCTGTGGGACTAGCTCATAGAGGCTATTTCATCCCATGTTACTGCAGGATACATGATAAAGGCATGGTAAAGAAGAACAGAGTAATTCTTACAGTAGTTAATTAATTTTATTTGTCTACACCTGCATAGCAAACACATTGGCAGCAAGCCATAATAACAGAGAGTGCACAATAGAAATAGCTAAGATCTGTGTCTAACTTCTGGGGAAATATCTGGAGAATGTGGACCATGTTTAGTGAAATACAATATTCCTTATAGTGTTAGAGGACTGTGCTGCAACAGAGGTGAAGGCCTGCTGTTGAAGCTGGCAAGAAGGAACAATGCAGGAGGGAAGAGAAGGGAAGAGAGGGGCTATGTGTCTTTGAGATCCTATCTTCACCCTGGCAAAACTGACTGATTGAGTTTTCTTTATCAGGAGAAGCTATCCTGAGGTGAAAAATTTGGATCTTTAGAATTGGATCTTCCTTGTAGTTCCTGCTGAGTACAGAGTTCAAGAGGGTGAACATTAAATGGATTAAGAGTGGGTAATGGACAAATCTCAAAATACAGTTGTCAAAGAGAAAGTATGATAGAGTGAGGGTATTTGTAGGAGGGCTATGCATGGATCAGTACCAGCTCTGATGCTAGTCAGCATTGTCATGAATGATGTGGAATTAAATATCCCCGCTGATAAGATATGTGGATAACACAAAACGGAAAGTTGTAAGGACAGGACTCTGATACAGAGTCATCTGAGTCACTTAGGTCACTCTAAATGAGCTTTGACTGGCTGAGGTGCTATATATGTGATTCTGCAGAACAAATCTAAGATGACCTATGGAATAACAACGGTTAAAAACAGGCCTAAAGAATGAGGGGTTATACTTCATAAGACAGTGACCTAGAAAAGTACCTAGGCAATGACCTAGAAAAGTGGTTAGCACGGCTGAGGAAGTCAACATTAGCTCCCAGCATGGTGGTGGGCAAAATCCTCTAATGGGACCTCTAGATGTATAAACAAGGAAACAGGAGGACAAAGATGATTTTTTAGTAGATAACAGTGATGGGGAGAGTACCCTGTCAAACTGATCCCATCCTGGTGTTCCTTTTTAAAAAACATAAAAGATTTTGTAATGACTTGTATAAATGTAATAGATACCACTGAGTAGTGTCTAGCTCAAAGAGACTTAGATGTCTATGGAAGCATCTTTTCTGGAAAAAGAAAAGGCCTGTATACTAAAGAACACTTTAATCAGCTGGAGAGAGTCTGAACATTTCTCTGAAACTTTTCTAATTTGAACATGATGTCAAAGACATTGAAATTAGGAGGCAGAGCCAGGCTCATATTGCAAGGCTATGTTCATCAAAGCAAACTCTATTGCTGACAATTGCTCTACCTGTTGTCCTTGTATTAAGACTTGACCCCTCTCCAGGACATGTGTTCTGAACAAAACACAATCCATGGGGATAGCTGCAGGACAGCAGCAGACTGGCATAGACATGATGGTTCAGCCATGGGATGGGAGGCTGCAGGGGGCAGCTCTGTAGACATCTTCAGTAAAGAAGAGAGAGACCAGATCACAGAAAATTATTTTTTGATGAAAAACACGTAAGACTGTGGCTGTCTGGGGGTTGAGGGAGTTTGGGGAGGAAGAAGGGGTTGTCTCCACTAAATTTTTCCCTCTGTGATGCCCAACTTTGCTTCCTGACTGATGCTGCAGATCACTGGAGAGGCTCTTTAGCATGGGCAGCGTGCTGAGACTATCCACTGGCTCTCTACGTCAGTGTTATCACTAGCTGTCACATTCCAAAAGATGAAGCCAGTCTGTACCACGCATGCAGAGAACAAAGCCCTCATAGAGCCGAGTGAGAGTTACAACTTGCCAGCACATCTCTCAGCCTGCCAAGGGCCAAACATGAAACACAAGAAAGGCCTGAAATGAGGGGGAAAGAAGGAAATAATAGCACAGTGAGCACTGGAGCTCAGAAAAAAAGCATGCTATAAAACAGCACCTTCACTGTCTTGTCTCTCTCTATATCTCTGAGTCCTGGCTACTGATGAAGGGAAGAGATGACTCCCCTTAGCACAGTTACAGTACTGTTGCAGTAATAGGGATTGGAGCCAGGTTCAGATCAGGCTTGCAAAGCCCTACTTTCTCCACACCCCCCAAAAGGGCATTGTTAGTCAAAAAGCATTATTAGTGGTGACAAAATATAAAGTTGAAATTGCATACTGAGCCTTATGTTTTCCCATATGCACAGTGAAGCTCTTGTAGCCAGAAATTCACCTTTCTAACACTTGGATTTTACCCTGAATCAGGGAATGGATTTCTCCAGGTACTAATTCTGGGTAGGAACAGGATAACTGCATTTTATATTTGCTGATCTGAGCATAGCTGTGTTGGTGAGAGAAATAATTCTGTCATAGCATGGTGTATGCCTGTATTGCTGATTTATATCTACTAAAGACCTTGTTTCAGGAAGTTTTGTAGATTTATGCTTACTGATTATTTTGTACAGGTGTAATTTTTTTTCTGTTTGTTTCAAGTACTATTAGCATGAATAATCACCGAATCACATGGAATCACAAAACAGCTGAGTTTGGAAGGGATCTCTGGAGATCCGCTAGTCCAATCCCCCTGCTAAAGCAGGTTTACATAGATCAGGTTTCACAGTGACTTGTCCAAGTGTGTTTTGAAAGTCTCCAAAGAAGACCTCACAGCCTCTCTGGGCAGCCTGTTCTAGGGCTCTGGCACACTCACAATAAAGAGTAGTTTTTCCCTATGTTTAAATGGAATTTGTTGTGATCCAGGATGTGCCTGTCACACCTTGTCCTGGCATTAGGCACCACAGAAGAGTCTGGCCCCATTCTCTTGACACTTGTCCTTTAGATATTTATAGACATTGATAAGAACAAATAACTACCACGTCAAGACAAAGACAACAACATATTCAGCACTACAGAGGGGTAAGACAAAGGATCAAGTTCAGTCCACTTCTGTAAATACAGAGATGTATCTATAAAGAAGTGAGTGAAGAAAATTGACAAAAAAATGGATACCAGCATCCCCACTTCATACAGACTCAGTCCTGTGCTGACAGCTGTTGTTAATATAGTTGGTAGTATATACATCCTTCAGGCACTCTGATCCAATTAAAATTAGATGAAGTGGCGGTCTGAGAATATAAAATTATTTGTCTTGTTCCCATCACAGCATTGTACTGCAACTAGTTCTTCTGATACCCAAACTACTACGGTATTGAGTTCCCTCCTGTACGACTTATCTGTTGTTCATCTTCTGTGCACACTAAGAGGTGTCACTCCTCTTGCAGTTGTATGGAAGTATATGGTTTCTGGTCCTCATCATAATCCATTTGGTCTCCTCAATGAGTTGCCTAGCATGGGGTCTCAGGTATGAACGTTATAATAGCACATGTAGGATCAAGTTGTGGTTTAAAGCCAAGATTTTATATAACTCTTGGATGAGCCAGGTTACAAGTACATTTCCTGAAGGAAAAGAAAAGAACAATAATGGTCCTTCAGGGAGTGCAGGACCACCCAACAAATACCCCAGTAAAGAAGCGGAGCCCCAAGTCATTCAGTAATATTTAAGAGGTAGCATTGTGCTGATCTGTGAAGGATTAAAAAGACCAGTGGAAAGAGAGAACACAGCAAGGAGACAGGAAAGGAAGGATTTGGCCCTGAGAACTGCCATTGCCCTGCATGTTAGGTAAGAAAATGGTGAAGTAAAGCTATGCTGGTGCAAGCTATGAAAATGTTGTACATGTCCACTATGGGAAATGCATACTTGCTGTGACTTCAGACAACAGCAATCAGGCTTATCCAGCAAGAGCTGACTAAGTGATGTGAGAGGAGAGGTCTCGTGCCTTCTCCTGGCCAGTCTCACCCCCAAAACCCACCTAGAAAAGGAGCTACCAGCAATTCCACCTCCTGAAAAAAACGGCCCCCGTTGTTTATCTGCCAGTTGCCAGAGGAGGAGAAAGAGCAAGGCAGAGACAATTTTCTTCATCAAGATGCCAAGAAGCCTTTATTTATTAATTTATAGCTCTTTTTATACCCTTTTAACTTCAAGGTAATTAGACAAGGAGCCAGCCACCCCCTGGGATGATTGGCTGGGGTGCCACAACACCCATAGTCAAAGCATCTTTCTACTATTTTACAGACAGCTGCCACCAAGGTCACAGCTGGTGGGAGTCTTTGCAATCCCACAGGAAGGAAAATTCCATCCAGTAGTATTTTAGCATCCACAGGCCCCTGCAGCAGGAGGCTGTTTATGAACTATTCTTTACTGCTGGCATAGCACCCAGCTCATTTTCACCTTTCTTAAAGGTTAACCTCATTTCCCTCTATTAGTTGGTTTTAGCGAATGCCATTCAGTGCAGCAGTTAAAGAGATCTGTCAGTGGATGGAAATGACAGTGGCATTTAAAGCCAGTCAGCATTGAGAGTTGGGGGGGTGGGGC